>NW_025573864.1:0-30000 GCF_020424385.1 Procambarus clarkii | reverse complement strand
CTATATTATTTGTTGGTATCTTGTTGACACTTGATCCATTGTCCTGCATGTATGCTGAAAATTAAGAAACATGCGTAAATTTAATATGGTATCATCATTACAAAATATGTCCTCCAAAAAACTTTAATTGAAAGAAACACTGAAATGTGAAATTTGGCAGCAATGAGGAACTATGTCATTATGGGAATTTTGGTACCCATATGTAAAGGAAGTCTCATTATCTGATGATATAGACCTGATGCAAAGTAAAGTGTGTCAAAATTATTTGCACACCCTCCTCCACTATGTGATGGAGTGAAAAAAGATATGTGAATTCGGATAATTCTATAACAAATGTTCAAGATATGAGGAAATATTTCATTCAAAATGATCTGCTGCCAGAAATCTTGGTCAAATATCACCAGTTTGCTAACTGTATGTAGTAACTAAGTGATTGTAACCTATCCACCGCTGTCCACTGGATGGAGGCAGTGTGCAAGATAAACATATCAATTGTGACACTAGCTCTCCACACATGTCAGTTGCTTAATTTAAAATCTGTACTCATGGTCGGTCTCGAGCCCCTTGTCAATGTGGTGATGTGCATGGAATTATGTAATTAGGTCATCAAGATTGAAACTTGCTTAGCTAAAATGAATTGCTTGGTTCAGTCCCGGAGCCAATTAATTATGTGCCTCTGCAACCATTTCCACTACCGCTAACAACATGGATATGGGATGCATAATATATGAACTAAACTACTGTACTATGTAAATGCTTTTCATTATTGCCAACACAAAGGAACATGCAGGTTTTATGATTTTCATTGTTAGCTTATGCAAAATAATAATAATAATAATTACCAAGATAAAACAATTCGGTGAGATTATTAACATTTTTGCTTGACAGACCACTTCCTGGTAGCATGCCCTTTGTGGTATTTCTATTGCCGACCTTAAAATAGATGACAGCAACTTGATAACCACCACCTTGTAGCTTAGAGACCTGCAATACAACAAAATAGTTACAAATATAACTAAAATATTTTTAGTGTTAATTTGAACACAGTGTTCAAGAGATATGGCTTCAATTATAAAAAAAAAGAGATTAACTTTATGATTACAGAATATAAGATGGGATAACCATAAGCTTCTGAAACAGACAGCATCCCTCCCTCATACAGCATTGGGTACATCTGCAAAAGTGCAGAAGTACCGAAGTAGCTTAAGATGTACTTTTCTTACCTAGTTTAAGAGACCTACTGATAGTTATATCATTAAAGTATAATTACATAACTAATGGAAATTAAAAAAATAAAAATAACACAAAAATACTTATATAATGCACATTACTTTATTATTAACATCAATAAGTACAGTATCCACCAAAATTGAAAATGTTAATACTAATTAATTATCAAATGGCTTAAAATCTGTTTATTTGTGGGAAAATTTAAAACCTAACAGAATGGATATTAATACAATATGATACAATTCTAATTGAAGAAATAACAGAATGCATGAAATACTTACAGATTTTTTCATGGCTTTAAATGATCTGCAAAGGTTTTGATGCTTAGCAGCTCTTCGACCCATTTCCTTATATTTCTCCTCCCGCTCTACATCACCCTTACGCTTTTCATCTATAAAGCTGTGTCCACAGTTGCAGAAATGTCGACGAACACTAATGACATTACTGCAGATGGGACAACACCGCTGGAAAGGTTTCTTCTGGCCTGTAAATAAAGATAATCTGGGCAATCATAAAAAAGAGTAAAATGTTTAAAATGTAATACAGTGGTACAAAAAACACAGTAGCAGCATAATGAAAGACCACAAAGCAGTACAGTGCTACAGAAGACTGAGCGGAGAATTGTGATTGTATTATTGAGAACCTGTACAGCACCAGATTTTATTAATTACACAAGTAAACCAAATTTAATATGTTTAAATAAGAGAAGAATAATCTGGAATTTTCAATGTAAATCAAAATTGCAATTTGTGAACTGCAAATAATTGAATTGGGACTCAAATACTTATTTGACTAAGTTTTTTGATCTTCCAATAATATTAAATTAATATTCAACTTAACTAACATTTTGTGGTATTAATAAAGTTTGAAATAGATATGCAATTCTAACAGACAAAATTGACAAAACAAAATTAAGATTTTATACTCTATATCTAATGATAATATGAACTTACACCCAAATAAAATTAATAACATACAAAAATAAAATTTAAAGTATATATTATAAACAAATCACAATTATAATGTAACTTACTTGAATTACTGGAAGCCATTGCTGTAATGTTCTCTCAGATAGAATTGTTGACAATGTTGTAATGTTGCAATTGATAATGTTGTCTGATTTAAATTTTACCTAAAAAAAACAAAAATAAATTATTAACAGATATACAATAGCATCAGTTTAGATTAATTATAAAAAAACAAAAATGCATATTTTTCATATATATTTTTTCATGCATATTTTTCTACCTTGCATATAAATGCAAGGTAGAATGCATATATGCACCACTAAGATGGTGGTGCATGTATTTTATAACACATTTGAACAATGAAACTCTACAGATGATACAGAAGACACAAGTAAATTGGCACTGTAGGAGACATTGAAAAAACAGAAATAACATGATTTTAACAGTGATAAGTTACAGGTGCTGAAGTATGGTAGAAACGAGGAAATTAAATGAAACAAGGAACACAGGACACAATCAGACCTACTCTAAGAAGGAAAAAACATGCAAGAGATCTGAGAATTACGACGTCTGACGACCTCACACTTTGTGAACATAACCGAGCAAATATAGTGGCGGCCAGAAAAATAATGGAATGGTTTATGAGAATGTTAAAATTCAAAGACCCCACCCACAGTAATGCTAATACTATTCAAATAACTGGTGCTGTCCCATCTTGAGTATTGCTCGGTACTGACTCCCCCTTTCTGAACAGGAGAAATCTCTGAATTAGAGGAAATAAAGAGACCATAAACAGCAAACATATAAATGATAAAACATCTAAATAATTGAGACCGTCTCAAAGCTCTCAAAATGTACTCTCTGGACAGGAGACAAGAATGGTATCAAATAATACATATATGTAAGATACTAGAGGGCCAGGTCCCAAATTTGCACAGCATAATATAACAACATACTGGAGCTAAAGATACAGAAGGAAATTAATAATAGGTGTCATAGGTACAATCAGAGAGCAGAGTCTTAACAGTAGGGGGTTCAAGGGCTGTTTGCTAGGCTAGGCAAGGGTAGACTAGGCTTGGCTAGTGTTGGCTAGGTTATGCTAGGAAGAAGTAGGCTAGGCTGATTTACTCCACCAGTAATTGGCGGTCTGTCTAATTACAAGCTACCACAAGCTACACAAGCTTCACATAGCTTCCTGGCAATATGTTAGTAATGAATAAATAAGATATATTTACTCATTATAATGTTGGTACTGAATGTACAACACGAAAAAACATAATTTTAATCTGAAAAAGTATCTTTTTATAAAGAAATTAGACGAAAATAAAGAAATGGTGACACCAAATCAAGTCGACGATCCAAGCATCGGTTAGGTTAGGTTAGGTTAGGTTAAGTTTGGTTAAGTTAGGTTAAGCTTTGGTTAGGTTAGATTTGGTTAGGTTAGATTTGGTTAGGTTAGATTTGGTTAGGTTAGATTTGGTTAGGTTTGATTAGGTTAGGTTAGGTTAGGTCAGCCTAACATATCATATTTATTCATTACTAACGTATTGCCAGGAAGCTTTGTGAAGCTTGTGTAGCTTGTGGTAGCTTGTGGTAATTAGACAGACCCGTAATTGGGGGGAAAGGGGGGAGGGGGGAACCTCAATATAAGCCTAATTTGTAGCTTCCTGTTCTCCGACACAATGATTTATTTTACGTCAGGCTTTCAGCACAGCCGCATAAAAAACCCTGGTTATTTATTTATTAATATACGAGAAGGTACACTGGGGGTTAAGAGAGAAAATAGGAATAATGATGATTTTACAATCTTGCCCGAAACGCTATGCGTACTAGTGGCTTTAGGTATTGTATGTACTACCTCTATCTATAAATCAAACAGAATGTTTGTACTGTAACTCTGCATCTATGTATATATTTTTCCTAAATAAATTATTATTATTATTGTAAAGCCACTAGCACGCATAGCGTTTCGGGCAAAGATCCCGTACCCAGAAGCTGGGTATCTTTGGTTGCCCTGTGACTACTCTTATGACATTCCCTAACTCTTATGACATTCCCTAACAGTATTGTTAAACTAATAACAATGAACAGTAGTTCAATATTACCGGAATAATCCAACTCATGTGGCCATGTTTTTGTTGTGAAGCCCGGTCGTTCAGTTCGTATACATCATACCTTCTTACGAAGGTTAGAGTCTTAAAAATGTCTTACCATTGCTAAGAAATCATAAGATATAATTATTTACAATAATACACTGGTTGTTTTTGTTGATTTAGGGGCGATGACATGAGTAAACTGGTTATGTTGTGTTGATTTAGGGGCAACGAACTGTGGTTATTAGACTATGTTTTGTACATAAGCAAAAAACAAGATGTAATTCTTTTAATTATAACAATAATAACGACAAAAAGTTAATAATTAATGTACTTGTTAAGCAAAATTCGCAATATCTTAGTTTTCTTTAGGAAAAAAAAATAAAAGACATCTGGAAAAAGATCTGCAGACTATGTCTTACATTTTATTCCGTTATTTACACTAAAAGAACAATTAAACGTACACTATCGCCCGTGCCTGGTGCACGAGCACCAGGCACGGGCACCGGGAGCATCCCAGACACTGCCTTAATCGACTGAGATTAAGGCAGTGTTATTTTCATTCCTTTAGAACAAGGAAATCTCATTCTTAAACTGTATAATATGAGCTGCGCAATAATTTTTTGCTGATCTTCAATAAAGAAATTCTGGAGGGCTTGTGCAAGGATTAGGATGAGTTAGCCTAGTTTTTACTGTATATCCGTTTCTGGTTACTCAAGGGTGACAGTGGCGGGCAACACGAGAATAAATATTTGTATAAATTCCAATTTCGATCAGATCTACTTGGGGATAGTTTACAAATGTTCGCCATGAAATTTACGTTTTCTCTAATAGCCGAAGAGCTTATTTGAGAAAACAGTATGGCATTGAATCAGCGTGGTAAAACAATTGTATTATTGACACGACGAGTATAATCGACGTAGTTTTTATATATGTTGCCGGTCGAACACATCCTTATGTGACGTTTTATACTTATGTTCTTCTAGAACATTCTATTGCGAACACATTGGTACAAAAATGAAATACGTACATCGAAAACTAATGTCAGAACAGTGACAAGAGTATACACTTTTAAATATGGCCGCTCGATCGCCGATACACTAATTTCATTTGGGGAAATTTATTTTTTCATACGCCGTTTCGCGACAATTATTTATAACTGATATAAATGTTGCAAAAGAAGTTTAGGATTAAGTAACATATTACACATTAAAAAAAATGAATACATTAATACCTAAACAGTTTGTAAATACAGTGATAAATTGTGCCAAACATTACACAATATTATTTACTAAGAAGCGTATGACAACTCAAAACGGCATGATTTCAACAGGATTTTTTATAGTTGTCAAAAAACTCTGATTTTAATTATCAAGTATTTGTCACAATGTATTTTATATAATTATGAGGCAGTGGAACGACCAAATTGTTCTGTATTATAAATGCATAATGCTAAATTTCTATATACATAACAGTAAAATAATGACCACCTACATTTAAGGATAACTAGGAAATAGTAACTGGAAACTTTATTTGAACGAAAATTCAATACCAAATTTCTTAGATGTTTTTCTTAATATAAAGATCAACAGTAACGAATCTTATTCATTATGGACAAATTAACAAAAAAAAACATAATTTTCATTGAGGACCATGTATTAGAGCATACTTAGTCACTTATATAATAAAAGTATTGTGTTTTTTGAAACATTAGGGTTGTAAACAAACAGAACAGCCTACCCGAAAAGTCGTAACATAAGAAGTTGTACATGTTTGCTAATTTATTATTTGATAAATGATTATTACTAATTTACGACGACTATAGAGGTTTCCCATTAGTTAAATTACTGTAGTGTGACTAAATGCTACTACAAAACATATATAAATCCTAGGAAAGTCACAATGACCAGCGACATTAAAGCATAAAAGACTAAATACTAACAGGAAACTGTCGGCGAACGAAAAATTTATTTCCAAATTTATTAGATGTTTTCCTAAATATAAAGATTGATAGGCTGGAATTTTCTGGATTATGGCCTAATTAAGGCAAAAATATATATATTTTTACTTGAAGAACAAATATCAGAGCATAGTCAGTGAGTTATAGAATAATAAGAGTGTGGTATTTCATTGTATAACAAGAGATAGTCCATTAAAGCGAAAATAGACGTAGTTTACGACAAAATAACGTCCAAAAACAGCCGTAGAGTCAAACGGCAGAGCCTCTCTTGAGCCTCTGCATCACCCTCTTGAGCCTCTGCATCATACTCTTGAGCCTCTGCATCCCTCTCTTAAGCCTCTACATCATTCTCTTGAGCCTCTGCATCACTCTCTTGTGCCTCTGCATCACTCTCTTAAGCCTCTGCCTTTCTCTCTTGAGCCTCTGCATCACTTTCTTGAGCCTCTGCATCCCTCTCTGGAGTCTATTCATCACTCTCTTGAGCCTCTGCATCACTCTCTTGAGCCTCTGCATCCCTCTCTTAAGCCTCTGCATCCCTCTCTTAAGCCTCTGCATCACTCTCTTAAGCCTCTGCATCACTCTCTAGAGCCTCTGCATCACTCTCTTCAGCCTCTGCATCACTCTCTTAAGCCTCTGCTTCCCTCTCTTGATCCTCTCCATCACTCTCTTGAGCCTCTGCATCACTCTCTTGATCGTCTGCATCACTCTCTTAAGCCTCTGCATCACTCTCTTGAGCCTCTGCATCACTCTCTTAAGCCTCTGCATCCCTCTCTTGATTCGCTGCATCACTCTCTTGAGCCTCTGCATCATACTCTTGAGCCTCTGCATCCCTCTCTTAAGCCTCTACATCATTCTCTTGAGCCTCTGCATCACTCTCTTGAGCCTCTGCATCACTCTCTTAAGCCTCTCTGCCTTTCTCTCTTGAGCCTCTGCATCACTCTCTTGAGCCTCTGCATCACTCTCTTGATCGTCTGCATCACCCTCTTAAGCCTCTGCATCACTCACTTGAGCCTCTGCATCACTCTCTTAAGCCTCTGCATCCCTCTCTTGATTCGCTGCATCACTCTCTTCGGCTTCTGCATCATACTCTTGAGCCTCTGCATCCCTCTCTTAAGCCTCTACATCATTCTCTTGAGCCTCTGCATCAATCTCTTGTGCCTCTGCATCACTCTCTTAAGCCTCTGCCTTTCTCTCTTGAGCCTCTGCATCACGCTCTTGAGCCTCTGCATCCCTCTCTGGAGCCTATTCATCCCTCTCTTGAGCCTCTGCATCACTCTCTTGAGTCTCTGCATCATTCTCTTGAGCCTCTGCATCTTTCTCTTAAGCCTTTGCATCACTCTCTTGAGCCTTTGCACTCCTCTATTAAGCCTCTGCATCACTCTCTTTAGTCTCTGCATCCCTCTCTTGAGCCTCTGCATCACTCTCTTGAGTCTCTGCATCACTCTCTTGAGCCTCTGCATCACTCTCTTGAGCCTCTGTATCACTCTCTTAAACCTCTGCATCCCTCTCTTGATCCTCTGCATCAATCTCTTGAGCCTCTGCAACATTCTCATGAGGCTCTACTTCCTTCTCTAAAGCCTCTACATCATTCTCTTGAGCCCCTGCATCACTCTCTTGAGCCTCTGCATCACTCTCTTAAGTCTCTGCATCTCTCTCTTCAGCCTCTGCATCACTCTCTTGATCCTCTGCATCACTCTCTTGAGCCTCTGCATCCCTCTCTTGAGCCTTTGCATCACTCTCTTAAGCCTCTGCATCCCTCTCTTGACTCTCTGCATCACTCTTAAGTGCCTCTGCATCTTTCTCTTGTGCCTCTGCATCACTCACTTTAGCCTCTGCATCCCTCTCTTGAGCCTCTGCATCCCTCTCTTGAGCCTATTCATCCCTCTCTTGAGCCTCTGCATCCCTCTCTTGAGCCTCTGCATCACTCTCTTAAGCCTCTGCATCACTCTCGTAAGCCTCTGAATCACTCTCTTGAGCCTCTCTATCACTCTCTTGAGCCCCTGCATCCCTCTATTGAGCCTCTGCATCACTCTCTTGAGCCTCTGCATCTCTCTCTTAAGACTCTGCATCCTTCTTTGAGCCTCTGCATCCCTTTCTTATGCCTCTGCATCCCTCTCTTGAGCCTCTGCATCTCTCTCTTGAACTCCTGCATCCCTCTCATGAGCCTTTGCATCCCTCTCTTGAGCCTTTGCATCACTCGCTTAAGCCTCTGCATCCCTCTCTTCAGCCTCTGCATCACTCTCAAGAGCCTCTGCATCCCTCTCTTGAGCCCCTGCATCCCTCTCTTGCGCCTCTGCATCCCTCTCTTGGGCCTCTGCATCCCTCTCTTAAGCCTCTGCATCACTCTCTTGAGCCTTGGCATCACCCTCGTAAGCCTCTGAATCACACTCTTGAGCCTCTGCATCCCTCTTTTGAACCTCTGCATCACTCTCTTCAGCCTCTGCATACCTCTCTTGAGCCTCTGCATCACTCTCTTAAGCCTCTGCATCACTCTCTTTAGCCTCTACATCCCTCTCTTGAGCCTCTGCATCCCTCTCTTAAGCCTCTGCATCACTGTCTTAATCCTCTATATCACTCCCTTGAGCCTTTGCATCACTCTCTTTAGCCTCTGTATCACTCTCTAGAGCCTCTGCATCACTCTCTTAAGCCTCTGCATCACTCTCTTAGGCCTCTGCTTCCCTCTCTTGATCCTCTGCATCACTCTCTTGATCCTCTGCATCACTCTCTTGATCCTCTACATCACTCTCTTGAGCCTCTGCATCCCTCTCTTGAACTCCTGCATCCCTCTAATGAGCCTCTGCATCCTTCTCTTGAGCCTCTGCATCACTCTCTTCAGCCTCTGCATCCCTCTCTTGTGGCTCTGCATCCCTCACTTGAGCCTCTGCATCCCTCTCTTGAGCCTCTGCATAACTCTCTTGAGCCCCTGCATCCCTCTCTCAAGCCTCTGCATCACTCTCTTGAGCCGCTGCATCACCCTCTTAAGCCTCTGCATCCCTCTCTTGAGCCTCTGCATCCCTCTCCTAAGCATCTTCCTCACTCTCTTAAGCCTCTGCATCACTCTCTTGAGCCTCTGCATCCCTCTCTTGAGCCTCTGCATCACTCTCTTCAGCCTCTTCATCCCTCTCTTGAGCCTCTGCAACACTCTCTTCAGCCTCTGCATTCCTCTCTTAAGCCTCTGAATACCTCTCTTGAGGCCTCTGCATAACTCTCTCTAGCCTCTGCATCACTCTCTTGATTCTCTGCATCACTCTTGTAAGCCTCTGAATCACTCTCTCGGGCCTCTGCATCACTCTCTTGATCCTCTGCATCACCCTCTTGAGCCTCTGCCTCACTCTCGTAAGCCTCTGCATCACTCTCTTAAGCCTCTGCATCACTCTCAAGAGCCTCTGCATCACTCTCTTAAGCCTCTGCATCACTCACTTGAGCCTCTGCATCCCTCTCTTGAGCCTCTGTATCCCTCTCTTGGGCCTCTGCATCCCTCTCATCAGCCTCTGCATCCCTCTCTTAAGCCTCTGCATCACTCTCTTAAGCCTCTGCATCACTCTCGTAAGCCTCTCAATCACTCACTTGAGCCTCTGCATCACTCTCATGAGCACCTGCATACCTCTCTCAAGCCTCTGCATTACTCTCTTGGGCCTCTGCATCACCCTCTTAAGTCTCTGCATTACTCTCTTGAGCCTCTGCATCCCTCTCCTATGCCTCTGCATCACTCTCTTAAGCCTCTGCATAACTCTCTAGAGCCTCTGCATCACTCACTTGAGCCTCTGCATCCCTTCTTTTGAGCCTCTGCATCACTCTCTTCAGCCTCTGCATCACTCTCTAAAGCCTCTGAATCCCTCTCTTGAGGCCTCTGCATAACTCTCTCGAGCCTCTGCATCCCTTCTCTTGAGCCTCTGCATCACTCTCTTCAGCCTCTGCATCACTCTCTTAAGCCTCTGAATCCCTCTCTTGAGGCCTCTGCATAACTCTCTCGAGCCTCTGCATCCCTCTCTTAAGCCTCTGCATCACTCTCGTAAGCCTCTGCATCCCTTCTCTTGAGCCTCTGCATCACTCTCTTGATTCTCTGCATCACTCTCGTAAGCCTCTGAATCAATCTCTTGAGCCTCTGCATCCCTCTCTTGAGCCTATTCTTCCCTCTCTTGAGCCTCTGCATCCCTCTCTTGAGCCTCTGCACCACTCCCTTAAGCCTCTGCATCACTCTCGTAAACCTCTGAATCACTCTCTTGAGCCTCTCTATCACTCTCTTGAGCCCCTGCATCCCTCTATTGAGCCTCTGCATCACTCTTTTGAGCCTCTGCATCTCTCTCTTAAGACTCTGCATCCTTCCTTTGAGCCTCTGCATTACTTTCTTATGCCTCTGCATCCCTCTCTTGAGCCTCTGCATCTCTCTCTTGAACTCCTGCATCCCTCTCATGAGCCTTTGCATCCCTCTCTTGAGCCTTTGCATCACTCGCTTAAGCCTCTGCATCCCTCTCTTCAGCCTATGCATCACTCTCAAGAGCCTCTGCATCCCTCTCTTGAGCCCCTGCATCCCTCTCTTGCGCCTCTGCATCCCTCTCTTGGGCCTCTGCATCCCTCTCTTAAGCGTCTGCATCACTCTCTTGAGCCTTGGCATCACCCTCGTAAGCCTCTGAATCACACTCTTGAGCCTCTGCATCCCTCTTTTGAACCTCTGCATCACTCTCTTCAGCCTCTGCATACCTCTCTTGAGCCTCTGCATCACTCTCTTAAGCCTCTGCATCACTCTCTTTAGCCTCTACATCCCTCTCTTGAGCCTCTGCATCCCTCTCTTAAGCCTCTGCATCACTGTCTTAATCCTCTATATCACTCCCTTGAGCCTTTGCATCACTCTCTTTAGCCTCTGTATCACTCTCTAGAGCCTCTGCATCACTCTCTTAAGCCTCTGCATCACTCTCTTAGGCCTCTGCTTCCCTCTCTTGATCCTCTGCATCACTCTCTTGAGCCTCTGCATCACTCTCTTGATCCTCTACATCACTCTCTTGAGCCTCAGCATCCCTCTCTTGAACTCCTGCATCCCTCTAATGAGCCTCTGCATCCTTCTCTTGAGCCTCTGCATCACTCTTAAGAGCCTCTACATCCCTCTCTTGTGGCTCTGCATCCCTCACTTGAGCCTCTGCATCCCTCTCTTGAGCCTCTGCATAACTCTCTTGAGCCCCTGCATCCCTCTCTCAAGCCTCTGCATCACTCTCTTGAGCCGCTGCATCACCCTCTTAAGCCTCTGCATTACTCTCTTGAGCCTCTGCATCCCTCTCCTAAGCATCTTCCTCACTCTCTTAAGCCTCTGCATCACTCTCTTGAGCCTCTGCATCCCTCTCTTGAGCCTCTGCATCACTCTCTTCAGCCTCTTCATCCCTCTCTTGAGCCTCTGCAACACTCTCTTCAGCCTCTGCATTCCTCTCTTAAGCCTCTGAATACCTCTCTTGAGGCCTCTGCATAACTCTCTCTAGCCTCTGCATCACTCTCTTGATTCTCTGCATCACTCTTGTAAGCCTCTGAATCACTCTCTCGGGCCTCTGCATCACTCTCTTGATCCTCTGCATCACCCTCTTGAGCCTCTGCCTCACTCTCGTAAGCCTCTGCATCACTCTCTTAAGCCTCTGCATCACTCTCAAGAGCCTCTGCATCACTCTCTTAAGCCTCTGCATCACTCACTTGAGCCTCTGCATCCCTCTCTTGAGCCTCTGTATCCCTCTCTTGGGCCTCTGCATCCCTCTCATCAGCCTCTGCATCCCTCTCTTAAGCCTCTGCATCACTCTCTTAAGCCTCTGCATCACTCTCGTAAGCCTCTCAATCACTCACTTGAGCCTCTGCATCACTCTCATGAGCACCTGCATACCTCTCTCAAGCCTCTGCATTACTCTCTTGGGCCTCTGCATCACCCTCTTAAGTCTCTGCATTACTCTCTTGAGCCTCTGCATCCCTCTCCTATGCCTCTGCATCACTCTCTTAAGCCTCTGCATAACTCTCTAGAGCCTCTGCATCACTCACTTGAGCCTCTGCATCCCTTCTTTTGAGCCTCTGCATCACTCTCTTAAGCCTCTGCATCACTCTCTAAAGCCTCTGAATCCCTCTCTTGAGGCCTCTGCATAACTCTCTCGAGCCTCTGCATCCCTTCTCTTGAGCCTCTGCATCACTCTCTTCAGCCTCTGCATCACTCTCTTAAGCCTCTGAATCCCTCTCTTGAGGCCTCTGCATAACTCTCTCGAGCCTCTGCATCCCTCTCTTAAGCCTCTGCATCACTCTCGTAAGCCTCTGCATCCCTTCTCTTGAGCCTCTGCATCACTCTCTTGATTCTCTGCATCACTCTCGTAAGCCTCTGAATCAATCTCTTGAGCCTCTGCATCCCTCTCTTAAGCCTCTGCATCCCTCTCTTAAGCCTCTGCATCACTCTCTTAAGCCTCTGCATCACTCTCTAGAGCCTGTGCATCACTCTCTTCAGCCTCTGTATCACTCTCTTAAGCCTCTGCTTCCCTCTCTTGATCCTCTGCATCACTCTCTTGAGCCTCTGCATCACTCTCTTGATCGTCTGCATCACTCTCTTAAGCCTCTGCATCACTCTCTTGAGCCTCTGCATCACTCTCTTGATTCGCTGCATCACTCTCTTGAGCCTCTGCACCATACTCTTGAGCCTCTGCATCCCTCTCTTAAGCCTCTACATCATTCTCTTGAGCCTCTGCATCACTCTCTTGTGCCTCTGCATCACTCTCTTAAGCCTCTGCCTTTCTCTTTTGAGCCTCTGCATCACTCTCTTGAGCCTCTGCATCATTCTCTTGATCGTCTGCATCACTCTCTTAAGCCTTAGCATCACTCTCTTGAGCCTCTGCATCACTCTTAAGCCTCTGCATCCCTCTCTTGATTCGCTGCATAACTCTCTTGAGCCTCTGCATCATACTCTTGAGCCTCTGCATCCCTCTCTTAAGCCTCTACATCATTCTCTTGAGCTTCTGCATCACTCTCTTGAGCCTCTGCATCACTCTCTTAAGCCTCTGCCTTTCTCTCTTGAGCCTCTGCATCACTCTCTTAAGCCTCTGCATCCCTCTCTTAAGCCTCTGCATCACTCTCTTAAGCCTCTGCATCACTCTCTAGAGCCTCTGCATCACTCTCTTCAGCCTCTGTATCACTCTCTTAAGCCTCTGCTTCCCTCTCTTGATCCTCTGCATCACTCTCTTGAGCCTCTGCATCACTCTCTTGATCGTCTGCATCACTCTCTTAAGCCTCTGCATCACTCTCTTGAGCCTCTGCATCACTCTCTTGATTCGCTGCATCACTCTCTTGAGCCTCTGCATCATACCCTTGAGCCTCTGTATCCCTCTCTTAAGCCTCTACATCATTCTCTTGAGCCTCTGCATCACTCTGTTGTGCCTCTGCATCACTCTCTTAAGCCTCTGCCTTTCTCTCTTGAGCCTTTGCATCACTCTCTTGAGCCTCTGCATCACTCTCTTGATCGTCTGTGTGGGATATTTGGGCTTGATTCTGATTAATTAATAATTAAAATAGTAAATTAAATTACGAAGGACCACCCGCTTTTAAAGTAAAGAGGGAAACTGAGAATTTCAGATCATTAGATAAAATTCTAGAGAAAACCAGTTACTATGGATATGACTAGAAAGTATGATCATAAGAATAATTAATGGGCTGTATTATTAAAGAAACAAACCTCAAACACCTACATTGGGGGGTTATTACTGGAGGTCAGTACGTCCAGGAATCAGTGTGGTTCGTTCACTAATTCAATTAATAATAATCTAATCCTATAAATAATGCTGAATATAATATTATTCATATAAAGAAGAACATGAATATGAGCATTGCAATGAGTTACAGTAAATCACACATTATGTTGAAACATTCTGAATGTATCAAATTGCTAGAATATGGAAAAAAGAAATAAGCCTTAGCTTGTAGTAGGTTCCTTTAGATAACCCTGGAAGTCCTCTTAATCTCCAAGTCTGGTACACTGACGAATGGCACGGTTAACATGGAGAAGACAGCATGAGGAATTCGTCTCTCGAGCTGCAAGATAAATAACTACCAGTAGCAATTGATTTAACTACTCAATTCATATTCAAGATAATTGATATCTACAGATGGAATTCTAATCACCTGTTATTAGGTGTTATCTCGCCGCGTGACTCGCAATCACCCCGCTATTATTAAACCTGTAAATGATGCATCAAATAAAAGGTACTTAGCTGTGGGCACTGTATAAGTATTAAGATTGCCGTAATTTCGCATCCCAGGCTCCGGTGAACCTATCCTGGATTGATGCGTTTCAAGCTGGCTGATCACGTGTCGTCAGGAACCAAGTCTAGGGTCCCTCTTTTAACACCAGCACTAGTTGAAGATATTATCTGCAAGGTCGTTCACGCCTCACAGTGGCGGCTTTCATCTGTGGATGGACACACTTGTCCTATTTGCTGGACAAGGGCGTATTCTTATGAGTACGGTGAGCGCAAATTTGCTTCCTTTCAGCTCTGCACGTGTCCGCGCACCGACTGAGGATGGCGTCCCCCAACCCACGCCGAGTCGACGTTCATGACACAAAAAATTGTCTTGAACATTAATATTTCTCGCATCCGCGCTTGAAACTCTAAAGACTGGACGGGTTTATTATTTAGAGGAACGAAATATTATTATTTAACTATTTAAGAATAGTAAATATATAAGGGAGAGGAATTAATGTCTCCCCATGGCATTCATTGATGACGTTAACACTATCGCGAGGAAGACGGTATAATTCTAACGCTCTATTCGGCTTTTAGTTAGAGAACAATTCGCCTGCAATCAGTTGTCATACAGAATGCTTTAATTATGGAGAATTGTATTTAATTCTCACACAAATTGAATATAATGTGTTTTACTGTAAAGAAATCTGACGCAATACTGGCGTCAGGTGACGTGAGAATACTAGCCTAATGCACAGATGAATTATTAGTACAGGAGAATTCTACGAGTTGTTAATTTTACTTACTACAATATTAAGTATGGTTAGTAATAAGTAATGAGAATACAACAATGCTGTATTCGATGTTGGAAATATCCAACATAACTCCGGGGGGGATTCCCAGGGTCGCAGTGTACTGTGTTGTACTGACCTATCCCGAAGTGATATTAAGATTAATACATTAGTATGTTAGTATGTTAGTACACACATAACAAACGTCCCGGATTTATCAAGGACTTACAAGGACTTGAGTCTTGCTATTTACATGTCAAATGAAACATGTTGTTTGTAGCCTACACAATATTTATAGAATTCAACTCTCCCAATTTAAACTAACAGAATCTACGGTGATGCGGTATCCTGGGTCATAGTGACATGTAATGTTTCGTTACGTGGTATCACATCGTAGTTTCATCACAGTTATCTCAGTGGGATGTGAAAGAAATTACTCTTGTTCAGAGTTGTAATAGGCTTGCAGTTTCCCTTAGTGGAAACATGCATGAAATTGAAACATTAAATGATTAAGTTATCGGTAATCAGGAACACTCTAAAGCTCACAATAAACTCAACAACTAGGGTCGCACTGACATGTAATGGTGAATTACGTAACTGCTGAATCGTAGGTAAACTCAGAATAAGTTCCTAAGAACTGATAACACTATTGTATGATTATACAGCAAAGTGTTATTAGTCATTTAAGATCAAGGAGACTATGACACTACAGTAAGGTCACTGTCTAGGGCCACTGTGACTTGTAACTATTGAGTTACTAGACAATAACATCACGCAGCATCACGATCACCTCAAATTCAAATGAGGAAATTAAATTTAATGTGCACTGCCGTGCAGTAGTCATTCTGACTGATGGTACAAATAATTTGCTAACTAGCTAAAATAGAAAAGTAGAGAACTGAAAAGTTTATTCATTAAAATCAAGGAAAATTCTGAGTCGACAGTGAGATTAGTAGCCTAGTCATTCTGACTTATGAGCTAATTAAATGGCAGCTCATAGGCTTGACACTGTAAACTGGTTAGTACGAAATCACCTTTACATGAATTTGAGTTTATTAGATCAGTCTCTATAAGTATAGTCAACTGTAATTAATGGTGAGTACAGATTAGGCTAGTACTCAGTTGACACTACTAAAGTCCCTAAACCTACCTAAATAAATGGTTTGAATTTCTAACCTACCTAAGTAAGGGACTAAGCTAATTGTGAGCAAAATGTGCTCGAATTAACATTGTGAGCAGTATTGAGCTCATTAACAGGTCGAGTTATATTAAACTCGTGAACATGGTGAGCTACATTGAGCTCGTCAGCAGTGCTGACAGGGTGAGCTACAGTGAACTCGTTAGCTAGTGCTAACAGGGTGAGCTGCATGGAGCTCGTTAGCTAGTGCTAACAGGGTGAGTTGCAGTGAACTCGTCAACAGTGTTGACAGGGTGAGCTACAGTGAGCTCGTTAGCTGGTGCTAACAGGGTGAGCTGCATGGAGCTCGTTAACAGTTAACAGGGTGAGTTACATGGAACTCGTCAACAGTGTTGACAGGGTGAGCTACAGTGAGCTCGTTAGCTGGTGCTAACAGGGTGAGCTGCATGGAGCTCGTTAACAGTTAACAGGGTGAGTTACATGGAACTCGTCAACAGTGTTGACAGGGTGAGCTACAGTGAGCTCGTTAGCTGGTGCTAACAGGGTGAGCTGCATGGGGCTCGTTAACAGTTAACAGGGTGAGTTACATTGAACTCGTCAACAGTGTGGACAGGGTGAGCTGCATTGAGCTCGTTAGCTGGTGCTAACAGGGTGAGCTGCATGGAGCTCGTTAACAGTTAACAGGGTGAGTTACATGGAACTCGTCAACAGTGTTGACAGGGTGAGCTGCATTGAGCTCGTTAGCTGGTGCTAACAGGGTGAGCTGCATGGAGCTCGTTAACAGTTAACAGGTTGAGTTCAGTGAACTCGAATTAACGAGGTGGAGTTTTGTCATTCAGTTATCATGGCGAGCAATATTAAGCTCGTGCGCATGGTGAACGAGTACTCATATTATTACGTTAATTCTAAGGTGAGCTATGTTAAGCTCATGAAGCATGTTAATTAACAATGCTAATGTTTAACGGTAATGCATTAAACATATTAGTTCTCTGGAAATTCACTTACATGTTAGTAAGTTTGCAAGTTTGTTCGTGTTGCGCTCCTACACTAAATAAGCAGAAACGAAAGAAAACAGCTCAAACAATTAATGCAAGTATTTATCACTAACTCTTAAATCAGAAAACTTGGTATTAAGAAGGTTTTCTTGGCAAACCTTTAAGCGCAAGTATAGTGGACCAGTGGTCCTAGTGAATGTTATCACTAAATTCAGGAAATGCCAGTGGCATTGAGTGCTAGATTCTCTAGCCTAACATTATTAATTACCTAGGGAGTACTAGATTCTCTAGCCTAACATTACAATTTAACTAGGAAGACTGAGTGTGGTCAATTACTACTTGTCGAGAATAATTCTAGGTCTGCAGTGAATTCAATGGCTTGGTCGCTGTGACTTGTACTTGTTTGAGTACGGACCATTGGTTATCACTGAGAGCTATGAAACATCTCGGCGAGTATCAATTGCACTACACTCAATCTGAGTTTATTACTCAGCTGTGTTTCTCCTTTTAGCTTGTTGCTGGAGAATTGATTTACTGCTGACTAATTTATTATTGGCAGGTTTAGGCTTGTTCACATTCAGAACTTTACCAGTAAGTAAGTAGCCTCCTGCAGATTGGAGCATATTCATTCCTAATCGTTTAACATGTCCAGTTATGAACTGGTAATAGTAGTCGGCTCCTACTAGTACATCTACATTGTTAAGGCGGTCAGACATTAACTTGTTGTCAGCCAAATTAATTTCACGTTCCTGCAGGAAGTGGGCTGTGTACCCCAAACCTTTAATATTTAAGTCTAAAGGTATTTGATCTACAACAATGGCTTGGACAGCCTTGGCTTGACTACCTAGTCGTACAAGCGGTTGAACTACTGAGTATTCATGGGTTCCTCGATTTATCATGAACCCTGACAAGTTTAATTTTACCTGTCCTATTGGTTGTAAATTAAGTGCCTCTGCTGCCCTTTGAGTAATGAAAGTTCTCTGGGAACCTTGATAAAATAGTCCACGTATGGTGATCTTGGCTCCTCTGTTCTTCACTTGAAGTTGGGCAGTAGGCAAAGCAGCATCCACTTGAGATGCTTGTGAAGTTACGCTGTACACATCTCGCACCTTGCAGCACTGTACTGGTGTAGATTCTCTACGTCCTATTCTAGGATTGACATAATTAGTCCTAACTAATTTGCACAGTGCAGCATGATGCTTGCCCCTTCTACACCTGTTGCAGGTGTTCAGTGGGGTGTCACAGCTGTTAACATTATGTGGTTTGAGACATCTAGTACATTTGTGTAACTGTTTGAGTCGTCTGACTCTTGTGTCTCTATTAGGATAATTAGTACATTTGTACAGAGAATGTTTTTGATTGCAAAACAAGCATATTCCCCATCCTACAGATCGTTTAGGGGTTACCAGTTTAGGTAAAACAGTATTTGCAGGTGGTGATGGTTTTGATGCTTGCATTTGCTTGTTATTTATTCTCTTGTGAGTACTTGGTGTACTCTGGGGAACCATTAACAGGCTCTTGGGAGTGCTCTTTGGACTATTAGGTCTCTTAGGAGCACTTGTGGGACTCTTAGGCCTCACTGATGAATCAGTGTTTGACTGATTCTGGTTACATGGATTATTAGCAGTGCTCTTTGGACTATTAGGTCTCTTAGGAGCACCTGTGGGACTCTTAGGCCTCACTGATGAATCAGTATTTGACTGATTGTTGTTACATTGATTATTAGCACCTTGGTTACCTAGTGACAGTGTCACTTTAGGAGTTTCAGGCAAGGAAACTGATGTAGGTACAGTTTTGGTGCATTCAGATTTAGCATTAATTGCTTGGTCTGCTGTATGATTGCTCATATTACGCAAACCTGTAAATATATCCTGCATTGACAGGGTATTACCATTCTGGCATACATATAGTTTATTAAGTGTGTCACCAGACAATTTTCTCTGGATGATAATTTTAGTCATCCACTCAGTAGTTGGGTGATCCACCTCTTTACTGAAAGAATTTATCAGTGACTCAAGCTGAAAACTAAAAGCTTGTAAAGAGTCAACTGATTGCTCTGGTGAAGATAAATTTAATAATTGGTGCACAAGGTTTATAATAGTCTTCTCATTGTTAGCACTTACTTTAGAAGGCTGTTGTGAGCAATTGTGACCATTACTTGTGTTGTTTAAGGCTTCTTGCTTAGCCTCAGTTTTGATTACAGCTTCGACTGCAGCATTAGCTTTATCATTTTCTGGTTCAGATTCACTGATCATTGCAGCTTCACTTGTTTCTCTGGGTTCTGGTGATAAGCTAGTTAATTCAGTAGTATTATGTATCGAACTTATAGAATCCATGGAACATTGAGAAGAGTGGTCTGAAATTTGATCAGACTCTGTAAACAAATCATCACATGAAGCTGTCTTAGATGAGAGGTTAGAAAATGAAGGTTGATCTTCAGTTGTTGATCCTGTATAGTGATCAATATTGATTAGAGGATTCTCCTCGTCTTGATTTAGCTCAAGTATTTCATCTGAGCTGAGTGTTAACTTGGATACAGGTCTATTAATGATCTGATCCACCCACTCGGGAATATCTTGTCACACAAGCACCACCTTATATCGGTCTAAACTGGTTTGAACAGAATGTTCATAGTTATCGAGATCAGATTCTGTTAGACGTGAGTGGTCTGAGACAGTTTGACCGGCTTGGAGTAAATTCCTGTGGGACTCGATTACAGTCTTGATATAGTCATATTTTTGGGTGGCGTACTTTATGTTACTTGCTAGTCTGTAGACGTCACCTGGGTTAGTTTCGACACATAAATGACATTTCATAAGCAGTTTTCCTAAAGAACCTTGAAGAGCTGTCAAGAATCTTGCGTTCCTTTCTAAAGGATTCATTCTTGCGGTAAATTGAGCCTGATAGGGCTTATGTAGCTAGTGGTATAGCTATGGTGTCTGCTCCTTGATGCAGAGCAGGTATAATGATTTATAGCCTGATAGGGCTTATGTAGCTAGTGGTATAGCTATGTTGTCTGCTCCTTGATGTAGAGCAGGTATAAGTATTGACAGCCTAATGTTTCTTGAGGTTGGTTGTAATTTACCTCATTTATAGGTTAGCTACCTACCTAATAATAAGCAACTAAGATTTGAGTGGTACCTTGGTCTCACTACAGGTGTTCCTCAGCTTAGCTCTTCTAAATCAGCCTCGGATGGGTAGTGGACTTACAGTAACACTCAAAGACATACATAGAGATATGCAATAAAATAATTACACAATAAATGGTTAATCCCACCCTTGATAGGGTCAGCACAAAAGAATAATATATGTGTCACTAACTAGCTCAAGCCTAGTCGTGAGAATTTCTACTTGAGAAACTACAACTATATTTAGTCTGTGCTTGTGCCAGATTCAACACAATCACAGCCTAAATTGCTACCTAACAAAGGTTGGCAAAGATTATATTATGGTGCAGTAATGTGCAAATAATTGTGCTGTGTTTTTGGGTTTTTTGTATTTTATATAATATACACTTGTGTAATTATGTGTATAAGAAATTAAATGAACACAAAGAATTAATTGTGTTTGGCAAGTATTCTACTGCCGTAAATATTATCTAACTCCTAAATGTACTCCTAATTGTGGAATAAAATGTTATCGGGGTTAGTAATGATTAACTGGTGTGAGATCAGTAATTTATATTAGTATACTGGATCCCTAAATGTTAATGATCCACTGACTTGAGTGAATCAGTAATTTTAACATGGATTCAGGCTATAATGGACAGTCTGCTGACAGCCATGTATTGAAACATTGGTATAGCCTAAATGGTTAACACTTAATTGGTGTTAGTGATTAATATAAGGTTATGAGCTGTTGCTCTTGGTGACCTAAGGATTCTACTTCAGTATGAAGTGTAGGTCTAAATGTTGTGGGTAATTGGTTATGACCCACTAAAGCTATGTATAAGGTAGCTGTTAGTGTGATCTAGGCTAACTGATGTGTTACACTGTTAGTTGACACAATTGATTAAATAGTTAGTCTAGCTTCTATCACACAAGGATTAGTTATTAATGGTTAATATTTTAATTATAAATTTAATGCCTATCCGGTTCGAAGAGGACCATAATGTGGGATATTTGGGCTTGATTCTGATTAATTAATAATTAAAATAGTAAATTAAATTACGAAGGACCACCCGCTTTTAAAGTAAAGAGGGAAACTGAGAATTTCAGATCATTAGATAAAATTCTAGAAAAAACCAGTGGCTATGGATATGACTAGAAAGTATGATCATAAGAATAATTAATGGGCTGTATTATTAAAGAAACAAACCTCAAACACCTACATTGGGAGGTTATTACTGGAGGTCAGTACGTCCAGGAATCAGTGTGGTTCGTTCACTAATTCAATTAATAATAATCTAATCCTATAAATAATGCTGAATATAATATTATTCATATAAAGAAGAACATGAATATGAGCATTGCAATGAGTTACAGTAAATCACACATTATGTTGAAACATTCTGAATGTATCAAATTGCTAGAATATGGAAAAGAGAAATAAGCCTTAGCTTGTAGTAGGTTCCTTTAGTCCTCTTTGAAGTCCTCTTTCTTTAGCCCTTGAAGTCCTCTTAATCTCCAAGTCTGGTACACTGACGAATGGCACGGTTAACATGGAGAAGACAGCATGAGGAATTCGTCTCTCGAGCTGCAAGATAAATAACTACCAGTAGCAATTGATTTAACTACTCAATTCATATTCAAGATTATTGATATCTACAGATGGAATTCTAATCACATGTTATTAGGTGTTATCTCGCCGCGTGACGCACAATCACCCCGCTATTATTAAACCTGTAAATGATGCATCAAATAAAAGGTACTTAGCTGTGGGCACTGTATAAGTATTAAGATTGCCGTAATTTCGCATCCCAGGCTCCGGTGAACCTATCCTGGATTGATGCGTTTCAAGCTGGCTGATCACGTGTCGTCAGGAACCAAGTCTAGGGTCCCTCTTTTAACACCAGCACTAGTTGAAGATATTATCTGCAAGGTCGTTCACGCCTCACAGTGGCGGCTTTCATCTGTGGATGGACACACTTGTCCTATTTGCTGGACAAGGGCGTATTCTTATGAGTACGGTGAGCGCAAGTTTGCTTCCTTTCAGCTCTGCACGTGTCCGCGCACCGACTGAGGATGGCGTCCCCCAACCCACGCCGAGTCGACGTTCATGACACAAAAAATTGTCTTGAACATTAATATTTCTCGCATCCGCGCTTGAAACTCTAAAGACTGGACGGGTTTATTATTTAGAGGAACGAAATATTATTATTTAACTATTTAAGAATAGTAAATATATAAGGGAGAGGAATTAATGTCTCCCCATGGCATTCATTGATGACGTTAACACTATCGCGAGGTAGACGGTATAATTCTAACGCTCTATTCGGCTTTTAGTTAGAGAACAATTCGCCTGCAATCAGTTGTCATACAGAATGCTTTAATTATGGAGAATCGTATTTAATTCTCACACAAATTGAATATAATGTGTTTTACTGTAAAGAAATCTGACGCAATACTGGCGTCAGGTGACGTGAGAATACTAGCCTAATGCACAGATGAATTATTAGTACAGGAGAATTCTACGAGTTGTTAATTTTACTTACTACAATATTAAGTATGGTTAGTAATAAGTAAGGAGAATACAACAATGCTGTATTCGATGTTGGAAATATCCAACAGTCTGCATCACTCTCTTAAGCCTTAGCATCACTTTCTTGAGCCTCTGCATCACTCCCTTAAGCCTCTGCATCCCTCTCTTGATTCGCTGCATCACTCTCTTGAGCCTCTGCATCATACTCTTGAGCCTCTGCATCCCTCTCTTAAGCCTCTACATCATTCTCTTGAGTTTCTGCATCACTCTCTTGAGCCTCTGCATCACTCTCTTAAGTCTCTGCCTTTCTCTCTTGAGCCTCTGCATCACTCTCTTGAGCCTCTGCATCCCTCTCTGGAGCCTATTCATCCCTCTCTTGAGCCTCTGCATCACTCTCTTGAGCCTCTGCATCCCTCTCTTAAGCCTCTGCATCCCTCTCTTAAGCCTCTGCATCACTCTCTTAAGCCTCTGCATCACTCTCTAGAGCCTCTGCATCACTCTCTTCAGCCTCTGCATTACTCTCTTAAGCCTCTGCTTCCCTCTGTTGATCCTCTGCATCACTCTCTTGAGCCTCTGCATCACTCTCTTGATCGTCTGCATCACTCTCTTAAGCCTCTGCATCACTCTCTTGAGCCTCTGCATCACTCTCTTAAGCCTCTGCATCCCTCTCTTGATTCGCTGCATCACTCTCTTGAGCCTCTGCATCATACTCTTGAGCCTCTGCATCCCTCTCTTAAGCCTCTACATCATTCTCTTGAGCCTCTGCATCACTCTCTTGAGCCTCTGCATCACTCTCTTAAGTCTCTGCCTTTCTCTCTTGAGCCTCTGCATCACTCTCTTGAGCCTCTGCATCACTCTCTTGATCGTCTGCATCACTCTCTTAAGCCTCTGCATCACTCACTTGAGCCTCTGCATCACTCTCTTAAGCCTCTGCATCCCTCTCTTGATTCGCTGCATCACTCTCTTGAGCTTCTGCATCATACTCTTGAGCCTCTGCATCCCTCTCTTAAGCCTCTACATCATTCTCTTGAGCCTCTGTATCACTCTCTTGTGCCTCTGCATCACTCTCTTAACCCAGCAAACAATTTTAGGTTGCCACAACATATCTGGAAAGTATTTGAAAGGATTGGAAACGTTTGTTTTATCGTATCAGATACGATATTGTGTGTGGACTTAAATAGGTTTCCAAAACTTATAACCAAAACCTACGTATCTATCACTAATTTGAGATTTTGTGGCAACTTTACAATCCTAACCTGAATCATTCATAATCCATTCATATACCAATATGAATCTCTTATGAAAGGTTTGAGCCTATAATCTGAACCCTTTTCACATCTTTGTGTTTAAAGTTAAATTTCTTGAAATTAAATTATATTTTATATTATATTATTTTTATTATATTTTATATTATATTATTATTTTCAATTTAAATATTAAAACCAATTTAAGGGTAAAAAAATCTAATAATTTATATTTCTTTTATTATTTACTAACAATTATAATTATTTACTAACGGAGAGAGGGGAGGCTGTACGGCGGAGAGTGGTGGCTGTGGCGGACAGTGGCGGCGGTGGCGGATAGTGGCGGCGGGCGGACAGTGGCGGCGGGCGGACAGTGGCGGCGGCGGGCGGACAGTGGCGGCGGTGGCGGATAGTGGCGGCAGGCGGACAGTGGCGTCGGTGGCGGATAGTGGCGGCAAGCGGACAGTGGCGGCGGGCGGACAGTGGTGGCGGTGGCGGATATTGGCGGCTGTGGCGGATAGTGGCGGCGGGCGGACCGTGGCGGCTGTGGCGGCGGTGGTGGACAGTGGCGGCGGCGGGCGGACAGTGGTGGCGGCGGGCGAACAGTGGCGGCAGCGGGCGGACAGTGGTGGCGGCGGGCGGACAGTGGTGGCGGCGGGCGGACAGTGGTGGCGGCGGGCGGACAGTGGTGGCGGCGGGCGGACAGTGGTGGCGGCGGGCGGACAGTGGTGGCGGCGGGCGGACAGTGGTGGCGGCGGGCGGACAGTGGTGGCGGCGGGCGGACAGTGGTGGCGGCGGGCGGACAGTGGTGGCGGCGGGCGGACAGTGGTGGCAGCGGGTGGACAGTGGTGGCGGCGGGCGGACAGTGGTGGCGGTGGGCGGAGAGTGGTGGCGGCGGGCGGACAGTGGTGGCAGCGGGCGGACAGTGGTGGCGGCGGGCGGACAGTGGTGGCGGCGGGCGGACAGTGGTGGCGGCGGGCGGACAGTGGTGGCGGCAGGCGGACAGTGGTGGCAGTGGGCGGACAGTGGTGGCGGTAGCGGACAGTGGTGGCGGTGGCGGACAGTGGCGGCGGTGGCGGACAGTGGCGGCGGTGGCGGACAGTGGCGGCGGTGGCGGACAGTGGCGGCGGTGGCGGACACTGGCGGCTGTGTCTGGCGGTGGTGGCGGGCGGTGGCGGGCGGTGGCGGGCGGCGGCGGCTGTGATGAGTGGTGGCGGCTGTGGTGGGTGGTGTTGTAATCCACAAGTTAGTAGGAATTATTAGCTAGAGGATCATTACTACAACACTTAACGAATGATGATTGAAAGTACATGTAAGTAGACAGACTATGGATCACATATCTAAGAAAGGTCAATGGATTAAGACCGAAGCTGTTTAGCCAAATTAATAATTCCTGGAAAGAGGAATTATTCTTCGTCAGGCTTCTAGGAACAAGATTATACCGCTCTAGGGATAAGGTTAATCGGATTATACCTTCCTTGAGAAGCGTGGTGAAATGTTTGAGGCCATGGCTGACTGGAGGGAGTCTGGTTGTGGAGGTTGAACTAGCAAGTCCTTTGGATCCCCGTTTATGGCAGCAGCGAAGTGTAGCAGACAGCTATGCGAGAGCCTATTGTGATCTTAGTGACCAAGTTAAGTCTGCAGTATGTGAGTATTGAATGTAAGACTAACCGGGTGTGGAGCGTTGTAGTAATCATTCCGTATTAGGGACTTAGGAGGAAGTTACGAGTGTGTGTGGTGATCGCGGAGGTCAAGTGGTCTATGGGTATTGGAAGTGTATTGACCTAATAGAGTATGTTAATTAATATAGTATTATTTGTCAGAGTCTATTCTTTGTAATTAAATGACAAAACCCGACGGCCTTTAAATACCTTCCGTATGTTCATTCATTGTGTTCCAGTACAAACCTAGTGGTACGCCTCAAGGGTCTGGTGTGTGTAGGAGTACACGGTGGTAGTAACGGTTGCTGAGGCAAGGTGTTATGTGTTGTGTAATCGCTGTGTTCGGAATGAACCGGGGTTCAGCGTCACGACATATTTGGTGGCAGCGCAAACAGGTTTTGGAACACTGTGCGAGATGAAGGAAGTGTGGTTCTGGTTTAGTTGGTGAGGGAATGTTCGGGAAATGGTAGACGTCGGGTTGTGGTGAGAATGGTGGTTACTAGACGGAGGAAAGAAGGGTCAGGTGAGACCAGGTCAGAGGAGTTAGTTAATTAAAGGGACTAGGCCATTGTGGGGCACATGTGGGGTTTATTTCTTTCTTTCCAGATTCCCGCAACGAGAGACGGCTAAGAGGCAAGTCTGGACCACTGAAGCATCGGGATCCAAAACAAGTGCAGTGTTCGTAGTGCGGATTATACAGTGTTCGTAGTGCGGAGTATACAGAGTGGCGAGGTAAACTAGCGCGGGTGAATGTGGGCCGGCGTGGGCCATGTGCGGGCCAGCGTGGGCCATGTGCGGGCCTAGCGAGCCGCACCTTGGAGCTTGTTTTATATCGTTGGTAAGGCGGAAATAGTGAGAAACCGTTGCTAAGGTGAAATTAATCGTGTATACTACGTAATTTAAAGTTAATTAAATTTCATGTAACGTGTAAATCGAATATTTTAAGGATAATGAAATATTACCTAAAGTACTGTGCGAGTTCCGGCGTTGTCAGGTGTAGATACAGAAAATAGGCGCAGTGAATTATGGACGCCTTGGCATAGCGAGCGATGCGTAATTTGACGTCTGGGGTTCGCCGTCTAGTGTACCCTGGAGAGGTCCATGGAGATTTTTAGTGGGTGCAGGTAGCATTATGGAGAGTGTTACCTTGGGACACGGGGAGCGTGTCCCGTCGGTGGGGGTGTGTGGCGCCGGGAGTAGTGCATGGTTGTGTATTGGTGTTTGGACGCCAAGTGTAGTGCATGGTTGTGTATTGGTGTTTGGACGCCGGGGTGTGTAGTGTAATGCATGTGTAGTGGCTTATTAGACGCCAGCGTAATGCATAGTATTTACTGTAGTGAAATGTGCATGTTTTCACTGTGGATATCATGGATGTAGTATAGTGCATGACATTGTTGGCATTGTAGCGCCAAGGTGTAGCATGTGTAGCATAACCGGTTGTTGTAACACCGGGTGTATTGTAGACATTAGCGTTGAAGTATGTTAACGCAGGTGGTAGTGTGTGGCGGGTGGCCACTACAAAAAGAAATTATGCCTGACGAGTGTTGGTCAGGTAATTAACGGATTACGAGAGAAAAGGGAGTGTGTGTGGCGTCTGGTTACTTATTGGTGGTGACGTCTCGTGGTGTTTTGATGCGCTCTGGCGCAAGGCATATGCCTGTGGTGGTAATGGTGTTGGGGGACGCCGTGTGTTGTGTTGAGGGCGTTGGGGACGCCGGGTGTTGTGTTGAGGGCGTTGGGGACGCCAGGTGTTGTGTTGATGGCGTTGGGGACGCCGTGTGTTGTGTTGAGGGCGTTGGGGACGCCGGGTGTTGTGTTGAGGGCGTTGGGGACGCCGGGTGTTGTGTTGATGGCGTTGAGGACGCCGGGTGTTGTGTTGATGGCGTTGGGGACGCAATTGGGTGGTGTAGTGTAGTGGCGTTTGGACGCCTGGTATGGAGTGTGGTGTTGTGGAGTATATGGTGGCGCAGGGGCGCCAGGTAGTGGTCGGTAAGGTGAGTATTGGCGTAGCAAGGTCGGTGCGTTAGGACGCAGGAAGTGGTTGTAGGGATGTGTGGCGTTATATTGAGGTCATCAGTGGTTGGGATGACCAGTGGTAATGGTGTGTCGGAGTAAGTAAGTCTTATGGATAAGATGAAATGTGGATAATTGCAGGAGTTGGTGGCTGCAGTAGGCGAGTCAAGTCGATATCTCTAGCAAGACTCATAAAAGACTAATAAAATTCATTATTTTCAATAAAATTTTCATTAATTAAGTCGGAGTGGGTAAGTATTATGGATAAGATTATAATGTAGAATTTCAAAATTTCAGGTGTTGGTGGTTGCAGTGAGCGAGCGAAGTAGATATACTAATTTCTTATTAAGTTGTTACAGGAATCTCGCTAGAGGCGAGCCAGTGGCAGTATGATGTTTTAGTGACATTAGTTGTGAAATTATTTTAATGAGGTATTTATTGTGATAATGTATGTGTATGTATATACTGTATATTACCTCATCGGCACCATTACTGAGTGTTAGGCTTGAGAAGGTCCCCCGGGATCATGTCACAGAGCTTCAGGTAGAGTAGAAGGGAAGCTATGAGGCTACACTCAGTTATTCTAGAAAAAAAGGGGGGTGGAAGTGAAGCCAACGTGACGTTATAGGCGAAATTCGCCCCCTGACATCAAAGCAGGGATAAGGGCCAGCTGCAATGGTTTTGCAGCTGCGCTCAGGCTATATACGGGGAGAGAGTAAGGAGCCGAGGGGGTTTTGTCTGGGTCATGGAGGATCTATGACCTAGCAACCATGGGACACGAAGACAAGAGAAGTGATGCTGCCAATTGTGGAGGAGGCCAGTGAAACATTGTGTGACCATTGTAAGCCCTTATGTCAACAGTACAGGGCAAGATGTTAAATTGTAATTAACTTATTACTAAGGATGAAGAACCTTAGAGATATATGTGTTGTGTATATATTAATAACTAGTGTCATTTCTGTTTAAGTGCCAGCATTCTGGTCCATGTAATTTTATGGTTATGTTTGTATGTAATTATATGTCAGCAGTTTAGGTATATGTGCATTGTTGGAGATGGGAAAAATTATTACAGACTATTTTACCTGTGCTATGATGTGAATATAATGTATATGTTGGAGAAGTGTTGTGAGTCAGGTCGGGGAAAATTTTAATTTATTTCATTGTGTGTATGATGAACTTATTGGATGATTTTTTAGTTGTACACATATGGTGGGTGCATCCTCCAGGTCCTTGCACTAATGGAACCATTGCAATGATGCATATGGGGACATATGCGTGTTTAAGGAGGGGAGTGGTGCTGTAATCCACAAGTTAGTAGGAATTATTAGCTAGAGGATCATTACTACAACACTTAACGAATGATGATTGAAAGTACATGTAAGTAGACAGACTATGGATCACATATCTAAGAAAGGTCAATGGATTAAGACCGAAGCTGTTTAGCCAAATTAATAATTCCTGGAAAGAGGAATTATTCTTCGTCAGGCTTCTAGGAACAAGATTACCGCTCTAGGGATAAGGTTAATCGGATTATACCTTCCTTGAGAAGCGTGGTGAAATGTTTGAGGCCATGGCTGACTGGAGGGAGTCTGGTTGTGGAGGTTGAACTAGCAAGTCCTTTGGATCCCCGTTTATGGCAGCAGCGAAGTGTAGCAGACAGCTATGCGAGAGCCTATTGTGATCTTAGTGACCAAGTTAAGTCTGCAGTATGTGAGTATTGAATGTAAGACTAACCGGGTGTGGAGCGTTGTAGTAATCATTCCGTATTAGGGACTTAGGCGGAAGTTACGAGTGTGTGTGGTGATCGCGGAGGTCAAGTGGTCTATGGGTATTGGAAGTGTATTGACCTAATAGAGTATGTTAATTAATATAGTATTATTTGTCAGAGTCTATTCTTTGTAATTAAATGACAAAACCCGACGGCCTTTAAATACCTTCCGTATGTTCATTCATTGTGTTCCAGTACAAACCTAGTGGTACGCCTCAAGGGTCTGGTGTGTGTAGGAGTACACGGTGGTAGTAACGGTTGCTGAGGCAAGGTGTTATGTGTTGTGTAATCGCTGTGTTCGGAATGAACCGGG
>NW_025573863.1:10000-11333 GCF_020424385.1 Procambarus clarkii | reverse complement strand
AAATAGGGTGGGGTTTGTTATATCGAGGCGTTATCTTTGTTTCACCTTGGTGAGGAGCCCTTTTTCCATCCCTTTTTTAGCCCATTTCATCTCCCTTTCACACCCTTGTCACCATTTCAGACATCCCTCCTCTTTCAGTCCCTCTTTCACTCTCCCTTGCTCTCTTCCAAATTAATAATTTCCAAATAACTCTTTCCTTTCCAATGTTCCTCTTGCCCCGTCCACCTCCACCACTACGACCTCTTGCCCCGTCCACCTCCACCACTACGAAGCTACTGAAGCCCTGCTCATCAAACTCAACATTCATCCAACGACAGCAACTCCATTACATGCAAAATCCCCAGCGACTACAATGGTTAGAAAAGCAGTTGAAGAATGGGACACACTATAGTGGACACTGTACGTCTATATGCGCCACCAAGATAATGTTATTAAGACAAGACTAAAACCAGTGAGCTAAAACAGAAGCGGAAAAGAAACCGGGAGAAAAGGAGGAAACCCCACCACCTTCATTTAAAACTTTGACCCAAACATCACAGTAACAAGGTTATCGCGAATAACTGAACTCAATTATGGGATCACTATAGCCCGTGCTACATGGACATTTTGTTCCCAGTAGCTGAATCTAAAACAACAACAACAACATCCACCACTACATATTCGCCGCCCACCTCCACATATTCACGGCCCACCTCCACATATTCACGGCCCACCTCCACATATTCACGGCCCACCTCCACATATTCACGGCCCACCTCCACATATTCACGGCCCACCTCCACATATTCACGGCCCACCTCCACATATTCACGGCCCACCTCCACATATTCACGGCCCACCTCCACATATTCACGGCCCACCTCCACATATTCACGGCCCACCTCCACTACTACACATGCCAAGCCCCCATTATCCACCCAGCCCACCCCAGCCCCCCACAACGCAGGAGACACACCCAGCCAGCACGCCAAGGACGGTGTATGTCTGCTTCCCCACCTGTCGCTTGTACTGGTGTTGTTAGAAATTCAGCTACTGGGGAACAAAAGGTTCCAAGTAGCACGGGCTATGGTGAGCCCGTAGTGGACTTACCTGGCACAGGAACGGGGCTGTCACTTGTTCCAAGTCTGATATGCGGGTGTTCTGGTGTTGTGTGTATGTGTACTTCTCTAATAATGTCTGTAGGGAAGTGCGGTGTAGCTGTTCATGCTCCGCCTACTAGATATGTCGTATCTCTTGTCCTACAACTATTCAGGCGTTCGAATTCTTTGTGGGATCTGGCCTTAGAGTTGTCGATGGAGGGGGTTTCTAGAACTTTTTTCTTTGACTCATTTCC
>NW_025573863.1:0-2500 GCF_020424385.1 Procambarus clarkii | reverse complement strand
GCCGTGGCGTAGTGGTCGTCGTGGCGTAGTGGTCGTCGTAGCGTAGTGGTCGTCGTAGCGTAGTGGTCGTCGTGCCGCTGACCAGGACTTCAAAGGTTACCTCTGGCACCGTGACGTCAGAGGGTCGAGGCTCGAACACTCACCGTCAAGCCAATCTTCCGGGTAAACTGCTTCAGTCCGCGAGGGAAACCGTCAAATCCTCCAATAGAATACTTGTCAAATTCGAGCCAAATAGAATTCCCGGTGCGGTCAGCTGATCGCGGAAATCAGTTGATGGTGACAGTCACCTGATCGGAGTAATCAGTTGATCGATATAATCAGTTATTCCCAGCAGTCATCTGTTCGGCGAAGTCAGCTGATCGGGACAGTCAGCTGATCGGGGCAATCAGGGGCCAGATTCACGCAAGCACTTATGAACGTGTACATCTTTCCTCAATCTTTGACGGCTTTGGTTACATTTATGAAACAGTTTACAAGCATGAAAACTTCCCATTCAACTGTTGTTATTGTTACAAACAGCCTCCTGGTGCTTCGGAGCTCATTAACTGTTTAATAATTGTAAACAAAGCCGCCAAAGACTGAACAAAGATATACAGGTTAGTACGTGTTTGCGTAACTGCTTCGTGAATCTGACCCCAGCTGATGAAAGTTATTTAATGTCGCATTTCGTCATGAGTAATATCGCCATGAGTAATATCGCCATGAGCAATTAGATTACTCCTAAGATTAATATCTCCAAGCCTGCAGCAACGCCCAATACTCAGCAAGCTGAGACTTCCAGGATATTTCCTAGCGTCTCCAAGCCAAGGTCATTGCCCCCCGCTAACTCAAGAGGAAGTCACTGCCACGACAGACACACCAACACATTCAAACACAATTTCTTGCGTTCGCCTCAACATGATTGCTCGACTTACCACAGACAAGAGTAAAATCCCAAAGTAGGTGATTATCAAAGGAATCAGAGGTAGAGTGGAGCCGAGGCTCGACGTGGTGGAGGTGCAGAGGGAGGGAAGGTGGGAGGGAGAGGGGGAAGGCAGAGGAGGGAGGGAAGGTAGTGGATGGAGGTGAGGAAGGAGGAGGGAGAGGAGTAGAGGGAAGATGAGAAAGTCTTGTTCAGTAGTGTTTTGAAGAGACACGGGACGGAGCCGAAGGATTTTAACTATCGCTTTATCTTATTATCTGCTATTTATACTCTCTGTCTCTGTCTCTGTCTGTCTGTCTGTCTCTCTCTCTCTCTGTCTCTGTCTCTCTCTGTCTCTGTCTCTGTCTGTCTCTGTCTCTCTCTGTCTCTGTCTCTCTGTCTGTCTCTCTCTCTCTCTCTCTCTCTCTCTGTCTCTCTCTCTGTCTCTCTCTCTGTCTCTCTCTCTCTCTGTCTCTCTCTGTCTCTCTCTGTCTCTCTCTGTCTCTCTCTCTCTCCTCTCTCATCTCTCTCTCTCTCTTCTCTCTCTCTCTCTCTCTCTCTCTTTCTGTCTCTCTCTGTCTCTCGTCTCTCTGTCTCTCTCTCTCTCTCTCTCTCTCTCTCTCTCTCTCACACTCTGTACACTTGTTTACGAAGGCTCAGGAACCCGTAAAAATACTATATCCACCTCTTCCACCTCTCATTCACTAGTGACGGCAGAGTGGCTCAACCAGCCCCTTATATACGTCCCGGCTATTTAACAAATTACTAATTAATTAAAATACTTCAAGCTTGAATTATCGTCGGCGAAGGAAGAGCAAAACATGTTTACTACCAAGGGCTGAGGAGGTAAATAGTCACCTTTGGTAAGGAGACACTAACTTCGGATTTTTTTTGGTGATATACGGCTTTACACAGGTACCAAGGTTACCAGGCTTGAATAAATCCACAAGGGGTGTGATGAAGGTTCGAACCTACGTACGAGAGCATCCCAGACGCGCCTTAATCGACTGTGCTACGACATGGTCAAAAGAATTGCAACCGGGAGTTCCACTGACCTCACAGCGGAGGTCAGCCTCACTCACATTTGATGCATCACGCTATTGTGATCTCTGTGTGTTACCAGACTTGTACCACAATGGTACGTAACGTCATGTGTGGTACACACATGTGACGTCAACAAACATCAGTGTCAAACAACGTCCTGATTCCCCAGACAGGCAAACAGAGCTAGGAACACACACACACACACACACACACACACACACACACACACACACACACACACACACACACACACACACACACACACACACACACACACACACACACACACACACACACACACACACACACACAACAGACGGAGAGGGGGGGCAACAAATGCATAAATGACTGAGTTTTTCACATGCAAATGATTCACAGGGACATCTGCCTCAGCTCTTCATTTGTGGCGCCCTCACTGACGTCAGTTCTATGCATACACATGTATACATATTTACCCCCCCCCCCCACTATACATATGCATTATACATATACTCCACTCTTGGCCTGGTTGGGCTAGAATGGGTGTCACAAACCCGTACAAGGAAATATGCAAAT
>NW_025573862.1:0-18229 GCF_020424385.1 Procambarus clarkii | reverse complement strand
GTTTAATTATAAATTGTTTTCTACAATTATTTTCTTCCAAATGTAAAACAAATAGTTTTTACATGTTTAAATATAAAATTTATGGTGTTTTTTTGTAAAATTCATTAATAAATTGTGAATGATATATATTGGCTGAGTGAAACCTTTAAAATCCATTTAGTTATAATATGAACAGAAAAAAGTAGTTTTTCAAATTTTCTAAAAATCGCTCTTTTTAACACAATTTGACTCCTTATGCATTCCACTAAACACTAATATCATGTTTAAATATATAATTTATGTATTATTCCCTAAGATAATTTATATAAATTATAAAAGTTGCTGGAAAGTGGTGAGAAAGAATCTGAAAACGTTTTGTTGTCTTATATTGGCGTTCTTATTAACTAGAGTGAGCGAGAGTGGGTAAGAGTGAGTAAGAGTGACTGAAGGTGAGTGAGAGTGCCAGAGAGAGTGTAAGTGTGAGTAAGAGTGAGTATAAGTAAGAGTGAGTAAGAGTGACAGAGTAAGAGTGAGAGTAAGGGTGACAGAATGAGTAAGAGTGAGAGTAAAGTGATTGAGAGTAAGGGGTGAGTATGAGAGTAAGAGTGAGAGTTAGTGAGAGTAAGAGTGATTGAGAGTAAGAGTGATTGAGAGTAAGAGTGATTGAGAGTAAGAGTGATTGAGAGTAAGAGTGATTGAGAGTAAGAGTGATTGAGAGTAAGAGTGATTGAGAGTAAGAGTGATTGGGAGTAAGAGTGATTGGGAGTAAGAGTGATTGGGAGTAGGAGTTAGAGTGAGAGTAGGAGTAAGAATGAGAATAAGAGTGATTGAGAGTAAGAGTGAGTAAGAGTAAGAATGAGAGTAAGAGTGATTGAGAGTAAGAATGATTGAGAGAAAGAATGATTGAGAGAAAGAGTGATTGAGAGTAAGAGTGATTGAGAGTAAGAGTGATTGAGAGTAAGAGTGATTGAGAGAAAGAGTGATTGAGAGTAAGAGTGAGTAAGAGTAAGAATGAGTGATTGAGAAAGAGTGATTGAGAGAAAGAGTGATTGAGAGAAAGAGTGATTGAGAGAAAGAGTGATTGAGAGTAAGAGTGATTGGGAGTAAGAGTGATTGGGAGTAAGAGTGATGGGAGTAAGAGTGAGTAAGAGTAAGAATGAGAGTAAGAGTGATTGAGAGTAAGAGTGAGTAAGAGTAAGAGTGAGTAAGAGTAAGAATGAGAGTAAGAGTGATTGGGGAGTAAGAGTGAGTAGGAGTAAGAATGAGAATAAGAGTGATTGAGAGTAAGAGTGAGTAAGAGTAAGAATGAGAGTAAGAGTGATTGAGAGTAAGAATGATTGAGAGAAAGAATGATTGAGAGAAAGAATGATTGAGAGAAAGAGTGATTGAGAGTAAGAGTGATTGAGAGTAAGAGTGATTGAGAGTAAGAGTGATTGGGAGTAAGAGTGATTGGGAGTAAGAGTGATTGGGAGTAAGAGTGAGAGTAAGAGTAAGAATGAGAGTAAGAGTAAGAATGAGAGTAGGAGTGATTGGGAGTAAGAGTAATAGAGTAAGAGTGACAGAGAGTAAGAGTGACAGAGTAAGAGTGACAGAGAGTAAGAGTGACAGAGAGTAAGAGTGACAGAGAGTAAGAGTGACAGAGAGTAAGAGTGACAGAGAGTAAGAGTGACAGAGAGTAAGAGTGAGAGAGAGTAAGAGTGAGAGAGAGTAAGAGTGAGAGAGAGTAAGAGTGAGAGAGAGAGTGAGAGAGAGTAAGAGTGAGAGAGAGTAAGAGTGAGAGAGAGTAAGAGTGAGAGAGAGTAAGAGTGAGAGAGAGTAAGAGTGAGAGAGAGTAAGAGTGAGGAGAGAGAGTGAAGAGTGTAAGAGTGACTGGGAGTAAGAGTGACTGAGAGTAAGAGTGACTGGGAGTAAGAGTGACTGGGAGTAAGAGTGACTGGGAGTAAGAGTGACTGGGAGTAAGAGTGACTGGGAGTAAGAGTGACTGGGAGTAAGAGTAAGAATGAGAATAAGAGTGATTGAGAGTAAGAGTGATTGAGAGTAAGAGTGATTGAGAGTAAGAGTGATTGAGAGTAAGAGTGATTGAGAGTAAGAGTGATTGGGAGTAAGAGTGATTGGGAGTAAGAGTGATTGAGAGTAAGAGTGATTGAGAGTAAGAGTGAGAGAGTGAGTATGAATGGGTAAGGATGACTGACAGAGAGTAAGAGTGACAGAGAGTAAGAGTGACAGAGAGTAAGAGTGACAGAGTAAGAGTGACAGAGAGTAAGAGTGACAGAGAGTAAGAGTGACAGAGAGTAAGAGTGACAGAGAGTAAGAGAGTGAGTGTGATTATGAGAGTGTTAAGAGTGTGAGGTGTGAGAGGGTAGCAGGCCAGGGAGGCAGGATGTGTGGTCACAGGCGAGGCCTAGGCCTCGTGATCTCTAATGTTGGTTTTTATATATATGTTGGATTTTTTTGTCCTGTTTCAAATTATAATTATTTAGCAGGAATGTAATAAGATATTGCACAGTATTAATGTGACAATAATATGTGCATTATTTCCTTGATAATCAAATTTGTTGTTCAAAGATAATATACAATCTTTGAAGGAAACATTTTGAGAGCGCGAGCTGGCAACACTGGGCTGGTGGGTGAGAGACATATGGTTAGTTGTACTCAGACCTTCAGTGGTGAAGGGTGTGTCCCAGCTGGCAGCCACCAGCCGCCACCCGCCGCCACCCGCCGCCCACCACCACCCACCACCCACCACCAGCCGCCACCCGCCACCACCCACCACCCGCCACCACCCTCCACCAGCCGCCACCGCCACCACCCACCACCAGCCGCCACCACCCACCACCAGCCGCCACCTGCCACCACCCGCCACCCGCCACCACCCACCACCAGCCGCCACCCGCCGCCACCCGCCACCCACCACCAGCCGCCACCCGCCACCACCAACCACCACCCAGCCGCCGCCACCCGCCACCACCCACCACCAGCCGCCGCCACCACCCACCACCAGCCGCCGCCACCACCCACCACCAGCCACCGCCACCCACCACCGCCACTCACCACCCGCCGCCACCACCACCACCAGCCGCCACCCGCCACCAGCCGCCACCTGCCACCACCCACCACCAGCCGCCACCCACCACCAGCCGCCACCCGCCACCAGCCACCGCCACCCACCACCAGCCGAAACCCGCCACCACCCGCCACCAGCCGCCACCAGCCACCGCCACCCACCACCGCCACCCACCACCGCCACTCACCACCCGCCGCCACCACCCACCGCCAGCCGCCACCTGCCACCACCCACCACCAGCCGCCACCCACCACCAGCCGCCACCCACCACCAGCCGCCACCCACCACCAGCCGCCACCCGCCGCCACCCACCACCAGCCGCCACCCGCCACCACCCACCACCAGCCGCCACCAGCCACCGCCACCCACCACCGCCACCACCCACCACCACCAGCCGCCACCCGCCACCACCCACCGCCACCCACCACCCGCCACCCGCCGCCACCCGCCGCCACCCGCCACCACCCACCACCAGCCGCCACCCGCCACCACCCACCACCAGCCGCCACCCGCCACCACCCACCACCAGCCGCCACCAGCCACCGCCACCCACCACCGCCACCACCCGCCACCAGCCACCGCCACCCACCACCGCCTCTCACCACCCGCCGCCACCACCCACCACCAGCCGCCACCAGCCACCACCAGCCGCCACCCACCACCACCAGCCGCCACCCACCACCACCAGCCGCCACCGGCCACCCACCACCAGCCGCCACCCGCCACCTCCCACCACCAGCCACCAGCCGCCACCAGCCACCGCCACTCACCACCCGCCGCCACCACCCACCGCCAGCCGCCGCCACCCGCCGCCACCCGCCACCCACCGCCACCCGCCACCAGCCGCCACCAGCCACCCACCACCGCCACCCGCCGCCACCACCCACCACCACCACCACCCACCACCACCCACCACCACCAGCCGCCGCCGCCACCACCACCACCCACCACCGCCGCCACCACCCACCACCACCACCAGCCGCCGCCGCCACCACCCACCACCGCCAGCCGCCACCACCCACCACCGCCAGCCGCCACCACCCACCACCGCCAGCCGCCACCACTCATCACAGACGCCGCCACCCGCCACCGCCCGCCACCACCGCCAGACACAGCCGCCAGACACAGCCGCCAGTGTCCGCCACCGCCGCCACTGTCCGCCACCGCCGCCACTGTCCGCCCGCCGCCACTATCCGCCACCGCCGCCACTGTCCTCCCGCCGCCACTGTCCGCCCGCCGCCACTGTCCGCCCGCCGCCACTGTCCGCCCGCCGCCACTGTCTGCCCGCCGCCGCCCTGTCCGCCCGCCGCCACTATCCGCCACCGCCGCCACTGTCCGCCCGCCGCCACTATCCGCCACCGCCGCCACTGTCCGCCCGCCGCCACTGTCCGCCCGCCGCCACTGTCCGCCCGCCGCCACTGTCCGCCCGCCGCCAGTGTCCGCCCGCCGCCAGTGTCCGCCCGCCGCCACTGTCCGCCCGCCGCCACTGTCCGCCACCGCCACCACTGTCCGCCACCGCCACCACTGTCTGCCACCGCCGCCACTGTCTGCCACCGCCGCCGCCACTGTCCGCCCGCCGCCGCCACTGTCCGCCCGCCGCCGCCACTGTCCGCCCGCCGCCGCCACTGTCCGCCCGCCGCCGCCACTGTCCGCCCGCCGCCGCCACTGTCCGCCCGCCGCCGCCACTGTCCCGCCCGCCGCCGCCACTGTCCGCCCGCCGCCGCCACTGTCCGCCCGCCGCCGCCACTGTCCGCCCGCCGCCGCCACTGTCCGCCCGCCGCCGCCACTGTCCGCCCGCCGCCGCCACTGTCCGCCCGCCGCCGCCACTGTCCGCCCGCCGCCGCCACTGTCCGCCCGCCGCCGCCACTGTCCGCCCGCCGCCGCCACTGTCCGCCCGCTGCCACTGTCCGCCACCGCCACCACTGTCTGCCACCGCCACCACTGTCTGCCACCGCCACCACTGTCTGCCACCGCCACCACTGTCTGCCACCGCCACCACTGTCTGCCACCGCCACCACTGTCTGCCACCGCCACCACTGTCTGCCGCCGCCGCCACTGTCCGCCCGCCGCCGCCACTGTCCGCCCGCCGCCGCCACTGTCCGCCCGCCGCCGCCACTGTCCGCCACCGCCACCACTGTCCGCCACCGCCACCACTGTCTGCCACCGCCGCCACTGTCTGCCACCGCCACCACTGTCTGCCACCGCCACCACTGTCTGCCGCCGCCGCCACTGTCTGCCGCCGCCGCCACTGTCTGCCGCCGCCGCCACTGTCCGCCCGCCGCCGCCACTGTCCGCCCGCCGCCGCCACTGTCCGCCACCGCCACCACTGTCCGCCACCGCCACCACTGTCTGCCACCGTCGCCACTGTCTGCCACCGCCGCCGCCACTGTCCGCCCGCCGCCGCCACTGTCCGCCCGCCGCCGCCACTGTCCGCCCGCCGCCGCCACTGTCCGCCCGCCGCCGCCACTGTCCGCCCGCCGCCGCCACTGTCCGCCCGCCGCCGCCACTGTCCGCCCGCCGCCGCCACTGTCCGCCCGCCGCCGCCACTGTCCGCCCGCCGCCGCCACTGTCCGCCCGCCGCCGCCACTGTCCGCCCGCCGCCGCCACTGTCCGCCCGCCGCCGCCACTGTCCGCCCGCCGCCGCCACTGTCCGCCCGCCGCCGCCACTGTCCGCCCGCCGCCGCCACTGTCCGCCCGCCGCCGCCACTGTCCGCCCGCCGCCGCCACTGTCCGCCCGCCGCCGCCACTGTCCGCCCGCCGCCGCCACTGTCCGCCCGCCGCCGCCACTGTCCGCCCGCCGCCGCCACTGTCCGCCCGCCGCCGCCACTGTCCGCCCGCCGCCGCCACTGTCCGCCCGCCGCCACTGTCCGCCACCGCCGCCACTGTCTGCCGCCGCCGCCACTGTCTGCCGCCGCCGCCACTGTCTGCCGCCGCCGCCACTGTCTGCCGCCGCCGCCGCCACTGTCTGCCGCCGCCGCCGCCACTGTCTGCCGCCGCCGCCACTGTCTGCCGCCGCCGCCACTGTCTGCCGCCGCCGCCACTGTCTGCCGCCGCCGCCACTGTCCGCCCGCCGCCGCCACTGTCCGCCCGCCGCCGCCACTGTCCGCCCGCCGCCGCCACTGTCCGCCCGCCGCCGCCACTGTCCGCCCGCCGCTGCCACTGTCCGCCCGCCGCCACTGTCCACCACCGCCGCCACTGTCCGCCCGCCGCCGCCACTGTCCGCCCGCCGCCACTGTCCACCACCGCCGCCAAAGCCGCCACGGTCCGCCCGCCGCCAATATCCGCCACAGCCGCCACTGTCCGCCCGCCGCCACTGTCCGCCCGCCGCCACTGTCCGCCCGCCGCCACTATCCGCCACCGCCGCCACTGTCCGCCCGCCGCCACTACTATCCGCCACCGCCGCCACTGTCCGCCCGCCGCCGCCACTGTCCGCCCGCCGCCACTATCCGCCACAGCCGCCATTCTCCGCCGTACAGCCTCCCCTCTCTCCGTTAGTAAATAATTATATGTTACGGCCCTCTCGGGACGCAACGGGGTTCTTACTCTGATGTAGTTAGAGGAAGATATATATCCGGCCCCAAGCCAGTAGAGGCTATCAAGGGATGCGATCCGTGACGCAAGTAACTTAAAGGGAGTAGGGAAAGAAAGGTAAGAACTTAATATAATATAATATTCACCATCACCATTTAAATATATAAAATAAAACGTACACAAGGGGGAGGGGTATTAACACTTTACAAAGGGATCAACACTGTAGTCTTCTGCTGGAGACTATGGATCCTCGAAGCTAGGTGCTGAGTCCGCGGTGCTTTCTTCGTGGCCTCAAGACGTGTCCTCTGAGAACGCCGAGTCTACCCTGGCCACAGGTCAGCCACAACACAGGTCCACTGGGGGCACCGTCGTGGAGGCCGTCAACCACACGTCCAGCAGGTCTGCTGGCAGGTACTGAGCCACCAAGGCTGGTACGGCCACTCCACGAACGATAAAAGGGGTACGCCCTAGACAGGAGTCTCGTGTGATATCACCAATCACCCTCCTGTCCTCAATACCCCAGTGGATTATCGTCTCCAACCGTCGGTCCCGGGTAAATCCTTCCACTGCCACTCCACTGGCAGGCTTAACACACCACAGTGTTCTTCCGGGGGGACGACGTCACGACAGCTGCAGCAAACTTCACTGTATGGAGACTGGCTGCCTCGGGTAGACTGACTACACCTTCAACACAGTGGTCCCAGGTCGGCTCTGTAAGCAGACACGTCATTAATAACCGGGACACTAATACACCACACTCACAGGCTCAGATACAAACGCCCGACATATCCACTCCATAGATGGCGCTGTCGTCGGAGCACCACCTCACCAGAGGTCAGGAGCGGCGGTGTTGAGCGCTGAACCAGACTGGAAACTGGTCCTCGAGGCCAGTACACGCTGTCCTCACTAGGTGTCGTCGTTCGTTTGGCGGGGGTTTCGGGAGCTGACCCACAGATGGCGTGTTTGTCACTGCTCCAGGCTCGAACGCTGGATCCGGGTTCGTAACACCTCCCCACCAAAAAGAATTTGGTTTGGGGTTCTATAAAAAAAACACAAACCAAATTAGCAGGGCGACACAACTCCAAATGGACTTACTTATACTATGAACTGGAGTGATGAGGCTGTCTTGTCCACAGAACTTTTCTACTGAGAAACCCTGGCACAAAGGGAGCTTGAAAATGGAAGGCAATGATCTGCCTGACGTAATCTTCCACGTCTCCACTGCGATGTCAAGCAGGGGCGTCATCTCACCTCTCTCGAGTACGGATTGGTTTCGACACGATCTGGGGTGACTCGACACTTCCTTATGTCGTGGCACCGATGATGGCTGACCACAGACGGCATTTCTGGTGCCGGTCCGATGGTCCTTCAGGGAGACAGGAACCTGGAATACAGGGGTCTGATAATTCAGAGTGATAGCGACAGCGGGTAAAACAGTACTTACAGCATACTCTACTAGGTCCACACCTAGTCCCAACGGGGCTGCTTGTACGTCGCAGATGACATTCACTCTGCCACCGTCAGGTCGACCAACGTTCCACATAACGCTGTGTTGAGGCTCAGCAGTCACGCGGGGGGTGTCAACCTGTCGGAAACAGTCACTCATTTTATCACATGTCGTACCTCCTGTATCATCTATTACCTCCCAGGTCCCTTCTTCAACTGCAACACTTGCAGTACAAATCTCCAATCCCTGGGACCTCTTCTCGATGTTCACGGGAGCCATCATCCTTCGGGTCGTCCACTGATCCTTACTGAGAACACAGAGAACACATAGGAGAACAAAACAAAATACCGGTAGGAAACATTTGGTAAGTCGAGGGATAAGTTTCCTGAGCTTGTCATGTCCATAGCCGGCACCATCCACTAGCCTGGCTTGGACCAAAGAGGGCACTAGACCTTTTGAACACACCTCACATACCTCTGACGTCTGGGGAATCTCTGGCTGGTCCACTACACGCTGTAACTTGCCATACCGCAAGCACACCTCAGCCTTCGCTCCAGACTCGTTGGTATCCGTGGGTGTCTGCACACAAGGCCTCTCTTCTAGCTCAGGTACTTCTGCCATCGTAACCTCATGTTCCTTGTCGAGAGAATCAGGAGACACTGCTAGATAACTGTCGATCTGCGGGGGAGAGGACAAATTAGACATGTTCAAATCCGGGTCTGTCTTTACCTGGACATTACCATTGCCTGTTACCTCAGACCGTGCTGTTCTGGTAGACTCGTCCGCAACCTTGGGATGATTGGTGCTCCAATCGGTCACCAAGTCGTTGGCTAGTACCACGTCAATCCCAGCCACAGGGAGGGTATCGACTACTGCCAACGCACATGTGCCGCTGAAATAAGGCGAGTCGAGATGTACTGGCACTAAGGGGGCGATGTACTGCGTCCTCGGAAACCCAACCAGGATAACCTCTGGTCTCCCATCCACACTTACTCCCTCGGGTAACGAGCTCTTCACGATCAGGGACTGGGCTGCTCCACTATCTCTGAGCACTACAATTGATCTACCAGTATGATCACTCGTTACATACCCGGTTGAAGTGTGAGGGGCCAACAAACTTGGTCCTTCCTGCGTCGTCGTAGACTGGTTTCCTACTGGTGATGTAACACAGCTCATCAACATCACCTCCCTTCGTGCGCTGCCACCTCTTCTGCCTCGGCACCTAGCAGCTATGTGCCCTTTCTGCCCACAAGTCCAGCACACCATATTCCTCCTTGGACTAAGGTGTTTCGGACTACTAGGACTTGTTCTTCGGGGGCTACTTGGGGGCGTCTTCTTAGCACTTTGTGGGACGGGTCTTTCTTCTTCGTCGTGAGGTCTGTCAAACCGGCGCTGGTAATTCCTCGGGACGTACTTAGCAGACGGCCTATGAGTCAGGATATACTCTTCAGCCATGGTGGCTGCTGCACTCAAGGTCTCTACCTGCTGTTCCTCTAAGTACGTCTTGAGGTCTCCAGACAAACAATCCTTGAAGTCCTCGAGCAGAATCAGCTGCTCGAGGTCTTCCTTGGTCTCCACCTTCCGAGAGGCACACCATTCTTGAAAAAGTCGCTCCTTGATGGTGGCGAATTCGGTGAAAGTGTGCTCTGAGGTCTTCTTCAGGTTTCTGAACTTTTGCCTATATGCCTCAGGTACCAATTGGTACGCCATGAGCACCACTTTCTTCACCATATCGTAATCGCCGGAGTCGTCAAGGGATAACGTAGAGTAGGCGATTTGGGCCTTCCCAGTCAAGACTGACTGTATCATGATGGCCCAATTCTCCCTTGGCCACTCCAAAGAGGCAGCGACTTTCTCGAAGGCTGCGAAGAACTTCGAAACTTCTCTCTCGTTGAATTTGGGGACCATTTTGATATTCCTTACCGGATCGAAACCGCTTACTCCAGTTTGTCTCTGTCCAGCGCCTAGTCGTAATACTTCTAGTTCATGTTGTCTCTGTCTTTCTTTTTCTTCTCTTTCTCGTTCTTCTCTCTCTCTTTCTCGTTCTTCTCTCTCTCTTTCTCGTTCTTCTCTCTCTCGTCGTCTTCTCTCTCTCTCTCTCTCTTCTCTCTCTCTCTGTCTCGTTCTTCTCTTTCTCTTTCTCTTCTCTTTCTCGTTTCTTCTCTCTTTCTTTCTAAACGCCTCATCGCCAATTCTAAACTTTCATCTCCATTTCTTTATCTTTTAATTCTCGTTCTATTTCTAACTTCTTCCACTCTATTTCGCGATTGATCTCTAGGGCACGCATTTTGACTGTTAGGAAGCTGATATTAAGCTCACCTGCATCACTGTCAATGTCACTGCCCTTATCTTCCTTTTCTGTGGAAGCTATTTCCTCACCTTCCCTTGTACTAGGAGTCTCGCCTTCCTGTTTCTCTTCTGCCTTCAGGTGCCGGTGAACCTTGGACAAGATCTCCACACGGGAATCACTGGCACGGATCTTGATCTCCAGGTAGGCGCTCACTAGTACAAGTTCCGGTTTGCTCAGATATTTTAATCTGGCAAGACAGTCCACTCTGTTCAGAAAAGCCTGAACATCGTCCAGATCATCGACGGTAGCTTTGTCTGCCATTGTCACAGATGGAACACTTAGCACTTAACACACTGCTTACACGTTAGCACTTAACACACCGAGCACTGTTCTACGCCAATATTGCACTTTATCGCACCAAACACTGCACTTGCCAATATTGCACGTAATCACTTCGGGCACCGCACTACCCAATATTGCACTGAGTCCAAGCGAACACTTCGCTCTACAATATTGCACTGAATCACTGAGCACCGCACTAGTCAATATTGCACTTAATCGCTTAATCACAGCGAGCACCGCACTGCACAATATCGCACTTAGTCACTGAGCACCGCACAGGACGTATAACGTCACAATCGTCACACAGGGGGAATTATATACAGGGATTACGCCACTTCACCACCCCTGTCAAACATACTTAACAAGGGGACGGATCCCGCTGGGGATGCCAATTATGTTACGGCCCTCTCGGGACGCAACGGGGTTCTTACTCTGATGTAGTTAGAGGAAGATATATATCCGGCCCCAAGCCAGTAGAGGCTATCAAGGGATGCGATCCGTGACGCAAGTAACTTAAAGGGAGTAGGGAAAGAAAGGTAAGAACTTAATATAATATAATATTCACCATCACCATTTAAATATATAAAATAAAACGTACACAAGGGGGAGGGGTATTAACACTTTACAAAGGGGATCAACACTGTAGTCTTCTGCTGGAGACTATGGATCCTCGAAGCTAGGTGCTGAGTCCGCGGTGCTTTCTTCGTGGCCTCAAGACGTGTCCTCTGAGAACGCCGAGTCTACCCTGGCCACAGGTCAGCCACAACACAGGTCCACTGGGGGCACCGTCGTGGAGGCCGTCAACCACACGTCCAGCAGGTCTGCTGGCAGGTACTGAGCCACCAAGGCTGGTACGGCCACTCCACGAACGATAAAAGGGGTACGCCCTAGACAGGAGTCTCGTGTGATATCACCAATCACCCTCCTGTCCTCAATACCCCAGTGGATTATCGTCTCCAACCGTCGGTCCCGGGTAAATCCTTCCACTGCCACTCCACTGGCAGGCTTAACACACCACAGTGTTCTTCCGGGGGGACGACGTCACGACAGCTGCAGCAAACTTCACTGTATGGAGACTGGCTGCCTCGGGTAGACTGACTACACCTTCAACACAGTGGTCCCAGGTCGGCTCTGTAAGCAGACACGTCATTAATAACCGGGACACTAATACACCACACTCACAGGCTCAGATACAAACGCCCGACATATCCACTCCATAGATGGCGCTGTCGTCGGAGCACCACCTCACCAGAGGTCAGGAGCGGCGGTGTTGAGCGCTGAACCAGACTGGAAACTGGTCCTCGAGGCCAGTACACGCTGTCCTCACTAGGTGTCGTCGTTCGTTTGGCGGGGGTTTCGGGAGCTGACCCACAGATGGCGTGTTTGTCACTGCTCCAGGCTCGGACGCTGGATCCGGGTTCGTAACAGAGAGGCAGGACTAAAGAGCCAGAGCTCAACTCCCGCAAGCATAATTAGGTGAGTACACACGCACGCGCACGCACACCCACACCCACACCCACACACCAGGAAGCAGCCCGTGACAGCTGACTAACTCCCAGGTACCTATTTACTACTAGGTAACGGGCATAGGGTGAAAGAAACTCTGCCCATCGTTTCTCGCTGGCGCCCGGGATCAAACCCGGGACCACAGGATCGTGTCCAGCGTGTTGTCCGATCGGTCACCGGCTCCCCCGTGTGTGTGTGTGTGTGTGTGTGTGTGTGTGTATTCACATAGTAGTGTTCACCTAGTTGTATTCACCTAGTTGTGCTTGCGGGGGTTTAGCTCTGCTCTTTCGGCCCACCTCTCAACTGTCAGTCAACTGTTACTATTTTTTCCCCCACACCACTCACACACCCCAGGAAGCAGGCCGCGACAGCTGACTAACTCCCAGGTACCTATTTACTGCTAGGTAACAGGGGCGTCAGGGTGAAAGATTCTGCCCATTGTTTCTCGCCGGCGCCGGGAATCGAACCCGTGACCAAAGGATCACGCGTCCAACGAGAATAGACAAGGTGAACAAGGACAGCATCTGAAGCGAGAGAAATAGAATGGAAAACATAGAATCTAGAAACAGAAAAGAGTAGAATAAATATACAAGTACTCCTACGGGCATGAGGTACGGTAATTATCAGGAAAAACCACTAAGCCATTACGGCTATATAGTTATAATGGCTTAGTTATTCACACTTAGAATCCACTATAGTCGTGAAAGCCACCTCTTCACAATTTCAAGGCCAAACAAGACCAAGAACTAGAACATCAGACAAGGTCTCCCCCCAAAAAAAGAAAAAGGCAGCCGGTAGAAGACGGGGGCATAAGGAGTTTGACTTGCCTAGTGACTTGTCTAGTAACTTGTCTAGTAACTTGAGTAAACATTACAAAGGGAGGACCGTTAAACAAGCAACAGCCTCTGGAGTGAGTGATGGAGGTGGTGCAGGGCGGGAGATTTAATATCTACATATATTAGAGAGGGAGCCAGTGTGCCACCAAAGCCACGCCCTCGCTCACTGCTAGACAGTCAGTGTTTCCCTGCAGGGTTAATGAGTGCCTCCGTGAGTAAGTGATGAATTTGTTAGAGGAGTGGAGTCTGGGGAAGTTAGGGAGACCATCTGCAGTTGTTTTAGCAGGCCGTTCTCCTAAGGTTTCCCAACGTCAAGAAACTGTTGTACTAAAGTGCCCTTATTCTAAAGTTTTTTGGTGTTAGTAAAGATCAGTACCATCACATCTGCATTAGCCGACGGTTGTGAACTAGTGAATAGTTTGGTATGCAAGTCGTGTTTTATGCTCTTTCAACTACGTTTCAGTAAGTATAATAAAGGTGAATTTGTTAACTGTTTCAATTAGTGCACTATAATAATCAGCGTTTGCTTAGTGATCGTACATTGTTAATTACAGATTTATTGTGATGTGTTAATGCATTGTTTACATCGTATGCTGTATAATACCTGCAATTTAGACAATAGAAGTGATTGTCATAGATACTTTATACGAGGTTTGTTCTGGATCTATACCAAGTGGCATAAGTAGGCTGTTTGATAATAAAATGGTAAAGGTTCAACTAATGATGCAATGTAAAGAAAAAACTAATGATTTTAGTAGAATAATGAAATTTGGATTAGATTAAATAAAGATTGAATGTTATGATAATGATAATTATACTATTATAATTATAATAACATGATAAACAGTAAAATTACTAAAATTACACTGGTATAAATGACGTAGATTACTTTGAGGTACACTCAGGTTCACAAACAATGGTTTATAATACTGACACTGGCATAGCCAGAGTACAATGGAGCAATAATGTATGGGAAGGCTTGGTAACAATGAAACCTAGGTTACCTAGCCTGCACTAGGTAACAAGGGAGTTAATTAAGATGAGGCACTTCGTGTTAGTCTGGACTGATAGACCACATTGGGAGAGGAATTTATTGAAGTTATCCTCATTTGATACCACAAACGTTTTTGCTGTAAGTTTTCCTCTCTTATTGTGCCATCTTTTACATAGCACTGATGGATCACACCTTGGTTTTGTGTACTGATTTTCTGCAGACAGTAGAGGAGTCCCTGCCTTTTCCTGGTCAGGCACTTGTAGATGTAAACCACCTTGTTAGAGAATACTGCTGTCTGGACAAGATCGGATTTTTGGGAATGGGTAGCTAGTTTGAGGCGCATTTTTCTTTGATTTTGACCTGCTGGATTCTTTTGCCTACGCTGTAAGTAGCACTTATGGTTTTGTTGGTTGCATAACGCATTTGGTCTATTATGACAGCATGTACAATGCCTATACACACTTTTCATCGTCTCTTTCCTCAAGGATGGATGAAGATGAAACATTAACAGTCAAGTAACTTTTGCTGGTCTTGTTCGTCCTGGGAGATAGATTGTTGGCCAGTTATAGTACTGATGCTTGCATTTATTGTCTAGCGCTTCCTTATGTTTTTTATGGAATCGTTGGTTTCAGACACGTATTTTCCTAACAGACGGTTTATTTTATACTGAAGTTGGTGGTTCACTTGACAGGCTTTAACATCAACACGAAGAAGGGTTATTTGTTGATATTGTTGTTGCAGGTTCGCACAGTTAACTTAATCATCATGTTGAAGGTCCTGAGTGATCACAATATGGGCCTGAAATACTAGACACAGCTTCTTGAATCACAGATTCTCACACCAATTAGGGCATTCCAGCGAGGGACCTGCAGCAAGCTTGAAGTGCATGAAATGGGATGTTAGCAAGGAATTTGCAGATGTTTGTGAGGAAACAATCCCCTGACTCAGTGAGGGTGTTGAGGGGAGAGCAGCGCCGCCACTGACCCCAGAGGGCGAGAAACGACAGCTGTCGGTGGTGTTCTGGAGGGTGCCTTGCTTGGTGCTTTTGCTTTACATTCCTCTCTCGTCCTGTCTAAGCTCGATTATGGTTGCCCTGCTTACTCGTCTGCTTCTCCTTCTACTCTTCGGCGTCTTGATGCTTTGCACCATACTTGGTTGCGCCTCAGTTCTGGTGCCTTTCGTTCGACTCCCGTCCTTAGCTTGTATGTTGACACTGGCTTCCTGTCTCTCCAGGACCGCCGTGATCGCTACTGTCTTCGCTATCTTGCGCGGTCCTTGCAACATCCTTCCTCTCGCCTCTGTCGTGCTTTAACTTTTACCCTTTCCTGCGGTTCCTGTTCCTCTTCACCACCTCCCTCTTTCTGTCCGGTTATCTCGCCTGCAGGATTCTCTTTCCGTTCGTATTTCTGATGTTTCTCCTCGTGTTGTTTCTTCTTTGCCCCTGTGGAGGGTCCCTCTTCCGCGGTTTTGTACATCCTTGACCCGTATCACTAAAGCTTTTACCCCTCCTACGGTTCTAAAACGCCTTTTCCTCGAGCACTTTTCTTCACACTCCCGCTCCGTTTCTGTCTTCACCGATGGGTCCAAGTCAGCGGACGGTGTTGGCTACTCTGTTGTTTTTCCTGATCGCACTTATATGTGTCGCTTGCCTCCGGAGACTAGCATCTTTACAGCGGAACTTTATGCTATTCTCTATGCTCTTCGTCTCCTACTTTCTCGTTGTCAGTCTTCCTTTGTAGTTGTTGTTGACTCTAGTAGTGCCCTCATGGCTCTCGGGTCCTTTAATCCAGTTCATCCAGTGGTTGTCGAGATCCAGCATTGGCTGTTTCTCGTTCACAGTAAATTTAAGTCGGTTGAGTTTTATTGGGTTCCCAGCCATATTGGTGTGTCTTTAAATGAGCGTGCGGATGCTGCCGCCAGGGAAGCTGTCCGCTCTTGTCCCATCTCTCGTAAGGGCATTCCGTATTCCGACTTTTACACGGTTATCCATTCCTCAGTCCTTACCCGTTGGCAGGCTTCTTGGTGATCTGTTACTGGTAACAAGCTACGTACTCTTAAATGTTGTGTTTCCTCGTGGCAGTCCTCCTTCCACCGTAACCGGCGGTGGGAAACAGCTCTGGCGAGGTTGCGTATTGGCCATACTCGCTTAACCCATGGTCACTTGATGGAGCGCCGCCCTGCTCCTTATTGTTGCATTGTCCCTCTTACGGTCGTGCATGTCCTTCTTGAATGTCCTGACTTCCAGGACGAGCGTATGTCTTGCTTTCCGACCGCCCCTCGCAGTCACCTGTCCCTCGATAGAATTCTTGGTGACTCGGATACTTTTGATATCGTTCGCCTTATGCGTTTTTGTTCTCGTATTGGCGTCCTTGGTGATATTTAGCGCCCTCTGATTATTTTGCGTCTTTGATGGTGCTACATAGCCTTCCCGGTTTGGTGCCTTCTTTTGATAATTACTTACTTGCTTGGTGCTTTGCGGTTTTTTTCTGTGCACAAACTGGTTTTTGGAAGTCATGGTTGGTTGTGTATGGGTATGAAGAAAATATTGTAGCCTAAACTTGAGTCAGGAAGCACGGTGGTGGGCAGCAAGTACTGATAATCAAAACAGGAAAAGTTTGTATTGAATTTTGTTTGCAAGTAAATGAGTTTATTGAGTTGGTTACTGTCGATGTCTTATGACGTGCTTGGTCTCCATGTACTTGGCTGCCTGTAGGTGATGATTTACGTCATCTGGGGGTAGTTGGGGACTGTAATACAGCTTAGAATGGAGAGCGTAGACGAGCACAGGTCGACGCCCTCAACACACTACCTTGTATATCTAATATGCATTTGTTAAGGTTAAATTCTAGTTGCCAGTTGTAATAGATTAGAGCTTGTTCTGTGGGGGTCAATATCTAAGGTCACGGCGTTATTAAACAGTGGGGTTAGGGATGGCCTGGCCCAAAGGGATAAAATCCCAGCAAATATTCAATACTATAAATGGTCTGTAATCTAGAGAGATTAACAACCCCACTACAACAAGGAAAAAGTTATACTCTGGTTATAAACCTTATTATATAATTGATTAACCGTAATCCCCCTAAGTACAATAATTTTCTTACCTCCTCAATCTTGCGTTAATTCCCTGAAGCCACATAGAAAGGAGACGAAGGTTATAAACAATGACTAGATGCAAGACTACGCTCGTTAAGGGGACAGACCATACACTGGTAACTTAACCGCAACTTATGATCACCCTTAAGCCACCCCTCAGGTAACACTTGGGGCTCAAAACACTGGCTTAGAGGACACACAAGAAATACACTAAGACTACAATGGCACGGTACGTATATAATGGTACTTAAATTGGTATTGAAAGGATAAGGTGAGAGGAAAAATGGGAGGAGGAGGAGACACCAGCCACTGGTCCAGACCCTTTGAACACCCAACAACCAAGACCCCTCTCTCGCTTCCACATGTGGTTGCTGACTCGGTAAATAACTTGTTTGTACAGTAACAAGTACTAGTCTTCCAAGATAAGCCTTTACTTGTTACCTGAACAGTTCTAAGTATAACTTAACATATAGCTTTACATCATACTAATAATTAACTCGGGGTATACCAGCTCTGTGAGCAACGAGGTTAATCCTACATCTGGCAGAGAAGCGGAACCCTCGACCAACCAACCAAGCTAGTTCCAGGTACCCTTTAAATATAAGTCTATACTGCTAGATCAATCTCCCCTCCTACTTAACCCAAACAATTATATGCAGCAACAAACTACAAAACACATACATTGAAGAGGTTTCCTTTCTTATAGACAGCAGGCTAGTCCACAGGTATAACTATGTAGACACCAAATTACCCTTTTGAGGTAGCTTCCACACCAAAGTGCACAAAATCTTGCTTCCTCTCGACCTTAAAAAACTGAAGCCAGAATATTGACAAGCTTATCAGAGAAAACCATGAACATTGAGACCTGGCTTAATTTTTAGTTTAGGCTTCCAGGCTAACGGGCACCCTAATAATGACATTAATGGCCTAAATGAAGAACTTTTCGGAAAGAACACTTAACTTGAATTTGTTAACGGTATAAGGAACCACTGGTTTCCAAACACCGCCAAGAAATTAAAAGCCGATTTGCCCTGTGACTTGGTTAGTTCAACAAGGCTGCATTAACATCCATAATTTATACATTCCAATATGATAGGAGCCGAATTTGCTCCAGCGTTGGATGTGACACAACATGGTCCCTCCTTAA
>NW_025573861.1:110000-120384 GCF_020424385.1 Procambarus clarkii | reverse complement strand
ACACTTACAGAATCTCAAATACACTGTAATAATAATATTACATAAAATACACTGTGAACAGTTACACAAAGATCGAAATGGTCCACCCTGGAGCATATCGGTCCATCCTGCTGGGTAAATGGTCCACCCTGGAGCATATCGGTCCATCCTGCTGGGTAAATGGTCCACCCTGGAGCATATCGGTCCATCCTGCTGGGTAAATGGTCCACCCTGGAGCATATCGGTCCATCCTGGTGGGTAAATGGTCCACCCTGGAGCATATCGGTCCATCCTGGTGGGTAAATGGTCCACCCTGGAGCATATCGGTCCATCCTGGTGGATAAATGGTCCACCCTGGAGCATATCGGACCATCCTGGTGGATAAATGGTCCACCCTGGAGCATATCGGACCATCCTGGTGGATAAATGGTCCACCCTGGAGCATATCGGTCCATCCTGGTGGATAAATGGTCCACCCTGGAGCATATCGGTCCATCCTGGTGGGTAAATGGTCCACCCTGGAGCATATCGGTCCATCCTGGTGGATAAATGGTCCACCCTGGAGCATATCGGTCCATCTGGTGGATAAATGGTCCACCTGGAGCATATCGGACCATCCTGGTGGATAAATGGTCCACCCTGGAGCATATCGGACCATCCTGGTGGATAAATGGTCCACCCTGGAGCATATCGGTCCATCCTGGTGGATAAATGGTCCACCCTGGAGCATATCGGTCCATCCTGGTGGATAAATGGTCCACCCTGGAGCATATCGGTCCATCCTGGTGGAAAATGGTCCACCCTGGAGCATATCGGACCATCCTGGTGGATAAATGGTCCACTCTGGAGCATATCGGTCCATCCTGGTGGATAAATGGTCCACCCTGGAGCATATCGGACCATCCTGGTGGATAAATGGTCCACTCTGGACCATATCGGACCATCCTGGTGGATAAATGGTCCACTCTGGAGCATATCGGTCCATCCTGGTGGATAAATGGTCCACCCTGGAGCATATCGGACCATCCTGGTGGATAAATGGTCCACCCTGGACCATATCGGACCATCCTGGTGGATAAATGGTCCACACAATGAACCGTTCCTAATGCTATATAGTCGTAATGGCTTAGTGCTTTCTCCTGAAAGTTCCCTTCTGTGTGTATGCGTGAGTGTGTAGTTGTATGAATGAATGCACATAGTTCTTGTGTATTCTACGGCACTCTATAGGGCTTTTGGGTCATACTAAACGGGTCCTGTGTAATCCCCCCCCTCCCCACCCTTTCACCCATTAGGCTAGCCAGCCTATTCTTGAGACCTATTGAACTGTCTCAAGAACATACTTGAGACAGTATTCTATTCTCAAACCACTACTTACTTATTCCCCTCCTAAAACGAAGTTAAGTTCGTACCCCACTGTTGTGGGTTCAGACCTATTCCCCCCCCCCCTTAAACTATTTGTTTATGCCCTGTAATTCCCTTGTTTATCATTATAACTCCTTTGTATATACCTAAGCCGTTGTTTAAACGCCTAACTTCCCTTTCTCCATTTCTTATACGTTCTAATCTTGGTTCTGTCTACCTTTTAACCCTGTCTACCTCCTGGCCCTGTCTACGGCTTGTTCCTCCTTCTCTGTCCATTTTATTCCTTCCATACTCTCTACCACCTTCCCTCCATCATCCCCCCCCTTCCCACCCGTCACACCTGAACACTTTCCAGCTGGTCACACACCTGTCCACCTCGACTGGTGACCTGGCGTGACCTGACCTGCGTGAGGGGTCACTCACGGCACCGTCCTCGTCTCTTGGTCTTGGTCAGCTCACAAGAATTCTTCAGTTACCGTTAACAATTTCCATGTTCTAACTTTCTGTGGAACTTTGGGTGATACTTAGGTATTTTTTGTCGAACTGTGTTGGTGTGTATACTAACTACAGTGATTCCTAACTCCATTATAACAGTTATAGTGTTATAACAGCTCAGTTAAAGAATACTATTTTTGTTACTTTATAAAATAATATAAAATACATGTTCAATATTTTATAATATTCAATTATAATATATATTTAATATTTTATGATATTCAATTACAAAATATATATTTAATATTTTATAATATTCAGTTATAAAATATATGTTTAATATTTTATAATATTCAATTATAAAATACATATTTACTATTTTTGTATATGCCATACATGACGAATTATATGCATTTATCTGACCAATATATCTAAACCTATTTCTTCAATCTACCAACAACTTATCACGCAACAGAGAGAAATGTTCACTACATCAAAACATACCTGTTTAAGAAAACGGTCAATTTAGAGTGCCCTTATCCTAACCTGCCGTCAGCAGCATACTCTACATCAGCGAACGCCACAACATCATTCGGGAACCTAAATCATAGAGCCCGATCATAGAGCCCCATCATGGCGCCCCATCACTGGGAAGGGGTCAGGATAAGGATTTGGGATGGGACGGTTGGAAGGAATGGTGACCAACCACTTACGGACGGTCGGGGATTGAATGCCGACCTGCATGAAGCGAGACCGTCGCTCTACCGTCCAGCCCCAAGTGCTGGGGGGGGGGGGGGGGGAAGGAATAACATGGAATGAGCCTGGTCCCAGAACCGAGCCTTGTGGGACTCCACTTGACCACTTACATGTGCGTGACACCTGACCGGTTTTTATCCCCAGATAACCTGTTCTCTCACCTAATACATCTCGGCTCTTTCGGAAACCACCAATCCGTTAAGAATGTGACGTATTAGTACAAACTAAAGCACCGTAGTAGGAACGTTTTTGTATTGCGATCAAGCAATTGCACAAAAGAGCATATGGCTTCCCATATATATATATATATATATATATATATATATATATATATATATATATTATATATATATATAATATATATATATATATATATATATATATATATATATATGTCGTACCTAGTAGCCAGAAACGCACTTCTCAGCCTACTATGCAAGGCCCGATTTGCCTAATAAGCCACGTTTTCCTGAATTAATATATTTTCTCTAATTTTTTTCTTATGAAATGATAAAGCTACCCATTTCAGTATGTATGAGGTCAATTTTTTTCATTAGAGTTAAAATTAACGTAGATATATGACCGAACCTAACCAAGCCTACCTAACCTAACCTAACCTATCTTTATAGGTTAGGTTAGGATAGGTAGCCGAAAAAGTTAGGTTAGGTAGTCGAAAAAACATTATGTCATGAAAACTTGGCTTATTAGGCAAATCAGGTCTTGCATAGTAGGCTGAGAAGTGCGTTCTGGCTACTAGGTACGACATATATATATATATATATATATATATATATATATATATATAGATATATATATATATATATATATATATATATATATACATACATGCCAGAGGCTTGAACCCAATAATAGGTTACAGTACTAGTACAATACATGAAATAATAGGTTACAGTACTAGTAAAATACAGATCTACAATACAGCTTGTACCACTACGTCAGAAATTCAGCCGTTTTGCCTAATCTGAAGGATCGAAACTTAAGCAACCACTTACGAAACCTGTACATCTTTCCACAATCATGGCGGCTTTGTTTATATATATTAAACAGGTTACGAGCCCCGAAGCACTATACGAGGTTGTTTATAACAATAACAACCTTGTGTTGTGGAGTTTACAACCTCGTAAACTGTTTCATCAATGTAAACAAAGTGGGCCTGCGGGCCGCTCCAAGCAACAGCCTGGTGGACCAAACTCTCACAAGTCAAGCCTGGCCTCGGGCCGGGCTTGGGCAGTAGAAGAACTCCCAGAACCCATCAACCAGGTATATGTGGGCCTGCGGGCCGCTCCAAGCAACAGCCTGGTGGACCAAACTCTCACAAGTCAAGCCTGGCCTCGGGCCGGGCTTGGGCAGTAGAAGAACTCCAGAACCCCATCAACCAGGTATATGTGGGCCTGCAGGCCGCTCCAAGCAACAGCCTGGTGGACCAAACTCTCACAAGTCAAGCCTGGCCTCGGGCCGGGCTTGGGGGAGTAGAACAACCCTCAAAACCCCATACAGGTACAATCCAGATAGCAGGATTTGGCCAGTGGTTTAAACGCTTAAAAGCTAGTCGTGACCCGGGCTGATAGACCAAACCCGCCAATCACCCCAAAACACACAATTAATACTTACATTTCCCGGCTAAAGTGATGTTTATCCCAGTTCTCTTTTGACCGCGAAGCACCGGTAGCTCTTGACGAACGCGCCACACTCGTTATCCCGCGAAAGGTTTGAGATAAACAGCTGTAAACCGGTGAAAATAACAGTGAACGACACTTCTTCTTCTTGATAGTAGGTGCAGTTTGCATGAAGGGTTTGTCCTCCCGATGACTGCACCAGTACAGATGTTGGTAGAGGCGTTTATGTTGAAGATGATAAGAGTTTCAAAAGTGCTTGTTGCGTTGTGCTGTAGACAGAGGAGCGGCGACTAAAACAGAGGTGGATGTTAGAGGGAGACTTGCCGCACCGTAGGGCGGTGTGTTGTGTTTATGGCGTCAGCTGATCCTTGGTGTTGCGACGAGGCAGTTGTTGTCTGTGTTTAGCTGTTGCTGGCGCCAGGTATAAATGTGGCGCGGGTCAGATGTGACCCAATTTGTTGGTCGATTGGAGATATTTAGCCAGTGCTTTGACTATTTGGTATTTTTCTTGTAACGAGTGGTCACCGCCTCCTAATATATGCTCGATGGTAAAGGGTATTTTAAGTGAGATAAGTTCTTGTTTGAAATTTACTCTGGCACTATAGTGTCGGAAGCAATGTAGGAGATAGTGTTCGATTGTTTCAGGCACCTGACAGTGGATGCAGAGTTCGTTGATGTCTGTTCTGAACGGGCGGGTTGTCCTCAATGACGATGTCAACAATGGCGGCGCGAGGTCGCTTTGGGTCCGGCGCCTCCGCTGGCTACCGGCGGGAATTTTAAAACTCATTACTGACTGCTAATGTCAAATTTCTATTATATAAATAGATGCATGTTTGTGTCTCAGGACCTTCGTATACTTATATAGACTAGGCTGCCACTCTGACGGCCTCAGTTCGACTCCTTGAGGGATCATTCACTGTTGAAAAACTGTTTGTTGCTTTGGGGCCTTTCAAGATTTACACATACACACTCAGTACTTTCAAAGAGTTATACGACAAAGAGTGCTGGGAAGACGGGACACCACGAGCGTAGCTCTCATCCTGTAACTAAACTTACGTAAAAATACAAATTACACAAACACACAGATTGAGAGAAACACAGTTCATTATATATTAAAACGATGCCATAAAGTGGAATGCGGGTAAGACTAATCACCCAATTATAAAGAAAGCGCCGACTCACTAAACGAGAGGTCACGAGGGCAACTGGCATTGACAATTTTTCTTTGAATTTTCTCTTGCAAGATTATCAACATATTACAACTTGCAGAGGGAATATGATAGGCGCCCAACACTTTCTCTCAGCCTATATTCACTATTTGCCACTCGGTAAAAAAAATACGACTAGTTAGCCTAAAAAACTGAATAATAATAATCCAATCAAAATAATATAATCCAATCAAAATAATATAATCCAATCAAAATAATATAATCCAATCAAAATAATATAATCCAATCAAAATAATATAATCCAATCAAAATAATATAATCCAATCAAATCCTATAAAATAATATAATCCAATCAAATCTTGAAGTTAGAGAAATTTGCTCACCCTCAGCATTCAACTATTTTACGAGGAGGGATAGGCTTCAGGCCAGGCAACATGAGTTGCTAAACTCACATTTTTCCTAATGATTCCTTTTTCGCGGAAAACGCATATTTGTGAATAAACACGGAATATAATTTCCCCAGAATACATTCTTAAGGAAATCTGAAACTCCTTTTAGAGAAAATAACTCATTGCCGGGTCTCATCAACAAGTTTTTTGGGTAATCAGAAACCTTATCATAAAGGATATATATATATTACCACCAAACCATTAAAGGACATTTAGTAGTATAAAAAAAGGTGACAATTTCTCCCGCCTTTTATATATATACATTGAATAGGCTTCCACAGCTTTGAATAACGCCACCGATAATGTATTAAATTTGACATAGGCTGAGAGTAGCCATTGAGAGTTAAAAAAAACAGCTAATTTTTCTTCCCTAATACTGAAGGCAATGTTGCCATTAATATAGTGAAAGTTAAGGCTCTTGAGCCTCTTGCAGAGTGCAATCAACTGATAAAGAATGTGTAACGGGATATTTCTTACGTAGTAAAAGAGATAACCGATTTATGTTCATTTCTGAAAACTGCTTGAATGTGAAAGAGGCTATGTCACTCTTACTTAATGTTTCATATATATATATATTATATATATATATATATATATATATATATATATATATATATATATATATATATATATATATATATATATATATATATATATATATATATATATATTTACTTTAGCGGGGCGTATACGGCTTTTAGACACCGGCATTTATAGAAATTTAGTGAACTTGCTCGAAGGGATTTTTTTTAGTTGCGTAGGCTGGCATGGGATTACGGCAAGGGCAGGTGTTTGAACAGGTATTCAAACACCTGTTCTTGCCGTAATATCTGTAAGAATAAGGGTTCTTATACCTGGGGTATTCGACCCAGCCTTATATAACATGCTAACATACAGTCTAACATATGCTAATACACAGTATAACCTATGCTAACACACAGAATAACATATGCTACGGAAATATGCGGCCAAAGCTCTCATTCTCAACCATCCCAAAACTACGACATTAGTTTGAAAAATGAAAATCATACGAAATATAAAACCATATATCACAGGTGTTATATAACTTGGTAAATAACTTCAAATATACAGGAAAACAATATAGGATAAATAAGGGAATCTATATGTAAAAACATTTTTGAACATTTAAACTAAATAGGTAAACGAGTTAACGTAAGATTACATAGTATAATTACAGCCTTAGTCCCTGCGGTATCACCACATGCGGGTTAGGAAATGGCTATTAGACGTACCCATCAACACTATGCTATTGCAATTAGTATATTCATGGTCCTGACTGCGCTTTCCTCAAACACACACACACACACACACCTGGTGAAGGTGTGTGTGTGTGTGCCTGGATTGCAAGCCGCCTGGATGGCATCCAGGTTAGGCTTGTACTAGCACCAATTGACACCCCTCAAAAAAACATTCATCAATTTAAAAAAACTGTGCACCCAAAATGTAGATTTTTCAAACATAAATTATTATTATTATATATAATTTTGTATATAGCTAGGCCTAGGCTAGATTATTGGCTAGCTAGGCCTAAGCATTTGAACATTGGACGAGAGATATCGTTTGGGAAAAGTTTTGAACATTATTAGTTGTAAGTTGTGTGTAAAGTTAAAGTTAAAGGTTTTCGTTAAAAAATAGCGGTTTTTGGTAGATGTCTTAACGAGCATATGGCTCTTGGTGGTGGATACAGGCTGCCTCAATGACCTAGAGATAACGAGCGGTGCTTCAAAAGCTGCTTCGATAACTTTGAGGAATGTTCGGAATTTTGAACCAGAGTTGAAAATCTAATTCGTTTTCCAACCTCAGCCTGTCCTCTAAACAAAGACCCAAAGTCCATTCCATTCACCCGCCAAACCCCCAGCTGTTTATGAATGAAAAGCGGTTTACACACGACTCACAACTGATAACGTCCGAACACTTCCGGAACAAGTGCTTCACTGACGACTGGTGTTCGAACCACAACGCTGTAAATGCTTCACCCACGTACTACAAATACAAATAATCGCCAACAGAACCTAAATACCTATATATACACAATATGCTAATATAGCGCGCAGGACTCGTAATTCTGTGGCGCGGGTTCGATTCCCGCACGAGGCAGAAACAAATGGGCAAAGTTTCTTTCACCCTGAATGCCCCTGTTACCTAGCAGTAAATAGGTACCTGGGAGTCAGTCAGCTGTCACGGGCTGCTTCCTGGGGGTGGAGGCCGGGTCGAGGACCGGGCCGCGGGGACACTAAAAGCCCCGAAATCATCTCAAGATATTATAATACAAAATTTATATTCGAGAAAAGTTCCGTTTTGAATGAATAGCATGTTAAAATTGATGAATGCGTCTGTGGGGTCAACCGCTGGATGGAATGGACCTGGTTTGAGGACGGGATGATTACCTGATGCCTCTGCTCACCTAGTACCGGTTGATCAATTGTTGCGGGCTGCATCGTGAGGTGGGGTCAATAATTCGACCTTGGCGGATATACAAGCCCAAAGTATAACATATACACAGGCTTCTTGTCCCCGACAATGGGAATTTAATTCTCTTAAATGAATATTAATAAATATTATAATTCTGTACATAGTAAGACCTAAGGTATATTAGCTTAGGTGTTTTGGTTCTGATGAAAATGATTCGTAATTGCAGTATACATTTAAAATGTAGACACATGCAATTAGTCTAAATTCTAAATTGAGTCTAAATTTTCAATTCACAAGAATAGTGAAGCACTATCAGTGAAAGTTTGAACATCATGAATTGTGGTAATGTGTATTTCATGTATAGACCGGGTATTTCAAGTGTATTTAAGTATATTTCCTGTATAGTTTTGATGGACATTGTCATGTGTGTATGATCTCCTCCACTCTAGCATAATCTTGTCACTCGGTCTCTGCCGTTTTTCTTCGTATTTGATTATGTAATAATTTGAGGTGTTTATAACTTTTGGATGTAATGTTATAGTTTTAATATACTTTTTTATTTGTTATTTTTTTATATACAAGAGTTCTTACTTTTTGTACATATAAATATATTTATATATATATATATATATATATATATATATATATATATATATATATATATATATATATATATATATATATATATATATATATATATATATATATACGTGTTGATTCTTAGTGCAGATGCCACGGTTCCAATTCCCTTCTGTTTTCCGTTGTTTTCATGTTTCTACTGCTGCTGGGCTGTTAGCTAGGGCCTCTCAACTTATATATCTTATTGTCAGTATGTAATTGTTCTTGGACCGTCTTCTCCCTATGTCTCCTATCTCCTCCCATTTAATAGTTACATTCTTTTTCTCTTATGTAATTCCCTTTTCTGTAATCTAATCTCCACTTCCTAATCGCTAGAGTTATTGCCTTTAGCTTTGTCATGCGGTCGACCACCTGGGGCCAGATTCACGAAGCAGTTACGCAAGTACTTGCGAACCTGTCCATCTTTTCTCAATGTTTGGCGGCTTTGTTTACAATTATTAAACAGTTAATGAGCTTCGAAGCACCAGGAGGCTGTTTATAACAATAACAACAGTTGATTGGCAAGTTTTCATGCTTGTAAACTGTTTAATTAATGTAACCAAAGCCGTCAAAGATTGAGGAATGATGTACACGTTCGTAAGTGCTTGCGTAACTGCTTCGTGAATCTGGGCTTCCTCTCAACTTATACGTTATAGTCCCACCATACAAATTACAAAATACTTATGGAAAATATCGGTTCACAAATATCCACGTTTTCTATGCACCGGTAGGTTAGGCTAGGTGGGTGGCTTGGGTTCGGACGTTTCTGGATGGGTTAGCAGCTTGTATTTTGTACGTTGTGGCAAGTGAAGAGAACACCGGGCACACACACAATGGTCACCAGGTGCTTCAGTCTCGTTATGTCTCCTTGGGTGTGGAGTTCTTCGAGGGGGAACCACGTACATCTTCCCGTTTTCTTCTGTCATGTTATTCCGTTAAGTTTCTTGACATAAATTTCTAGTGTGTGTGTGTGTGTGTGTGTGTGTGTGTGTGTGTGTGTGTGTGTGTGTGTACTCACCTACTTGTGTTTGCGGGGGTTGAGCTTTGGCTCTTTGGTCCCGCCTCTCAACCGTCAATCAACTGGTGTACAGGTTCCTGAGCCTATTGGGCTCTATCATATCTACACTTGAAACTGTGTATAGAGTCAGCCTCCACCACATCACTGCCTAATCCATTCCATCTGTTAACTACTCTGACACTGAAAAAATTCTCTCTAATGTCTCTATGGCTCATGTGGGTACTCAATTTCCATCTGTGTCCCATAGTGCGTATGCCCCTTGGGTTAAATTGTCTGTCTTTATCTACCCTATCAATTCATCTGAGAATCTTGTGTGTGGTGATCATGTCCCCGTAACTCTTCTGTCTCCCAGTGACGTAAGGTTTAATTCCCGTAGCTCATACCTCTCAGCTCGGGTACTAGTCTGGTGGCAAACCTTTGAACCTTTTCCAGTTTAATCTTATGATTAACTAGATATGGACTCCATGCTGGAGCCGCATACTCCAGGATTGGTCTGACATATGTGGTATATAATGTACTGAAAGATTC
>NW_025573861.1:97500-107500 GCF_020424385.1 Procambarus clarkii | reverse complement strand
ACTCTGAGACCTCACCTCTCACAGTGACTCACTGCCTTATGTTGCTTAGGTACTCCCTTATCCAATGGAGTACCTTCCCTTTCACTCCACCGTGCATCTCCAGTTTGTGCACTAGTCTCTTGTGTGGTACTGTGTCAAAGGCTTTCTGGATATCCAAGAATATGCAGTCTGCCCACCCCCTCAGTCTGTCTCTTTCTTGCTTGATTTGTGTTGCCACACAAATGTGTGTGTGTGTGTGTGTGTGTGTGTGTGTATGTGTGTGTGTATGTGTGTGTGTGTGTGTGTGTGTGTGTGTGTGTGTGTGTGTGTGTGTGTGTGTGTGTGTGTGTGTGTGTGTGTGTGTGTGTGTGTGTGTGTGTGTGTGTATGTGTGTGTGTATGTGTGTGTGTGTGTGTGTGTGTGTGTGTGTGTGTGTGTGTGTGGTGTGTGTGTGTGTGTGTGTGTGTGTGTGTTTGTGTGTGTATACAAACAAACAGAGATTACAAACCGAAGATCTCCACCAGCTCTTCAGTTGAGAATATGTACCAAGATCACACCAAACATGTGTAGATGCCCACAACATGGAAAAAATAATTATCAGAACTATCTAACTGATAGGCAACTGAGATTTTAAAGCCTTTCCTCGAGGTCCACTGTGTGACCTGAAGGCCAATCAACCCCCAGGACTGATGTTGATTGAAGGACAATCAACATTAGATAAGATGCTCAACATTAGATAAGATGCACTCCACAGCATTCTGAGTAGTAAGATTTCACTCCAGACTTGAGAAAAGTACAAGACTAAAGTTTGACAAGTTAAGGTTGGTATTTTCAAGTCCTACCTTCTCCCCAGAGGGCCAAGACTTTGTGGGTCCCTCGAGCGACGAATTGTGGCCCTTTATTACCCTTAATGTATTAGCAATAAAGACATAAATCTAGTCTTTATTTACTTGCAGTCGTAAATCAGGCTGACCAACAGAGTATTCTTCACTCTAAGTTGGAAATATTATCATCTTTGTAGTACACTTTCCAGAGAAAAGTAGACTCTTACACTTTACACAGGTGTAAGAGCAGGGGGTAAAAGTGTTCTTTCACACTTTACACAAGTGTAAAACACACTCAATTGACCGAATTCAAAACGGTGTTTGGTAATAACTAAACCCCTAAGCTTTGAGAAAATGGTGGAGTTATATAATGGGATCGAACCCGGGTCTCTGAACCCATCAGGCACATGTACAGATTGGACCACGGCGAAGGTTCGATCCTATCATACTACCTCAAAATTTTCTCATACCTATATCATGTTTTTTGTCATTTAATTGCACAATCTAAAGATTTGCTTCAAACTTGCTTGTGACAGATTTGACATTGACATGTTTGTGTTGGTTAGTGATAAGAGGTCCAACTGTTAGCTGGCTGAGAGCTTTCCCTTCCCATAGCTCATGGTAAGCCTTACCCTACTAGTTTTACACACAGGTGGGTACAGGAGCAGACGACTGCTGACTCCTGTTAGCTGGCTGAGAGCTTTCCCTTCCCATAGCTCATGGTAAGCCTTACCCTACTAGTTTTACACACAGGTGGGTACAGGAGCAGACGACTGCTGACTCCTGTTAGCTGGCTGAGAGCTTTCCCTTCCCATAGCTCATGGTAAGCCTTACCCTACTAGTTTTCCCTGGAACACGACCCACCAATCGGCTTACAACCAGGTTCACAATTACTGCGAGCGGTGATTCTATCTCTGAAAGGAAATTAATGAGATACAATAAAGCATCTCAATCATAAAGTAATTGAAGCGTGCCCAAACGTCTCGCCCTATTCGGGAATCAAACCCGGGACCTTCCAGTTGTGACCTTCTGTGCTGACCACTGCTGGATAACTTGAGAAAGACTGCATTGACCATAAGGTTATCTAGCATGTACGTGACTCATAACATCTTGTTTGATCGTGCTGGCTGTTGTGTCTAGTTACGGGCATGGTTCGGAATGGCTGTCAATGAGGGGGTTGTGTTTGAGTTTGATCTCAAAGATAATTGGGTGAAACTGGAGGCGAAGCTTTACGAAACACGAACATGTGATTCTGTGTTTCACCTTAGGCGGCGCCAGTGTGTGTGTAATCACCTAGATGTGCTTGCGGGGGTTGAGCTCTGGCTCTTTGGTCCCGCCTCTCAACCGTCAATCAACAGGTGTACAGGTTCCTGAGCCTATTGGGCTCTATCATATCTACACATGAAACTGTGTATGGAGTCAGCCTCCACCACATCACTGCCTAATGCATTCCATCTGTTAACTACTCTGACACTGAAAAAGTTTTTTCTAACGTCCCTGTGGCTCATGTGGGTACTCAGTTTCCACCTGTGTCCCCTTGTTCGCGTACCACCAGTGTTAAACAGTTTATCTACCCTATCAATTCACTAAGAATTTTGTAGGTAGTGATCATGTCTCCCCTTACTCTTCTGTCTTCTAGCGTCGTGAGGTGCATTTCTCGCAACCTTTCTTCGTAACTCATGCCTCTTAGTTCTGGGACTAGTCTAGTGGCATATCTCTGAACTTTTTCAAACTTCGCCTTGTGCTTGACAAGGTACGGGCTCCATGCTGGGGCCTCATACTCCAGGATTGATCTGACATATGTGATGTACAAGGTTCTGAATGATTCCTTACACAGGTTCCTGAACGCTGTTCTGATGTTAGCCAGCCTCGCATATGCCGCAGATGTTATTCTTTTGATATGGGCTTCAGGAGACAGGTTTGGTGTGATATCAACTCCTAGATCTTTCTCTCTGTCCGTTTGATGAAGGACTTCATCTCCCATTCTGTATCCTGTGTCTGGCCTCCTGTTTCCACTGTCTAGTTTCATTACCTTACATTTACTCGGGTTGAACTTTAGTAGACATTTGTTGGACCATTCATTTAGTCTGTCTAGGTCATCTTGTAGTCTCATACTGTCTTCCTCCGTCTTAATCCTCCTCATAATTTTTGCATCATCAGCAAGCAATGAGAGGAATGATTCTATACCACCTGGAAGATCATTTACATATATAAGGAACAGTATGGGTCCAAAGACTGAAGCCTGCGGGACCCCACTGGTGACGTCTCGCTAGTCTGAGGGCCTCACCCCTCACAGTGATTCGCTGCCTTCTGTTGCTTAGGTACTCCTGTATCCAACGGAGTACCTTCCCTTTCACTCGTGCCTGCATCTCTAGCTTTCGCACTAGTCTCTGGTGTGGCACTGTATCAAAGGCTTTCTGGCAATCCAAAAATATGCAGTCTGCCAATCCCTCTCTTGCCTGATCGTAGAATTCAATCAATCGTGTGAAGCATGACCTACCATCCCTGAAACCATGTTGGTGTTGTGACACAAAGTTTGTTCGCTGCAGATGTTCCACTAGCATTTTTCGCATAATTTTCTCCATCAACTTGCATGGTTAGGTTAGGGATACTGGCTTGTAATTCAGTACTTCTTGTCTATCGGGACTACATTTGCCGCCTTCCAAATTTCTGGCAGTTCACCTGTTGCCAGTGATTTGTTATACACCATGGAGAGTGGCAGACACAGTGCTTCTGCTCCTTCCTTTAGTAACCATGGTGATATTCCATCCGGGCCTATAGCCTTTGTCACATCCAACGCTAGCAAAAGCTTCCTTACATCTCCACTGGTAATCTCAAATTCCTCTAGTGGTGCCTGGTTAATTATTCCTTCTCTTATCTCTGGAAACTTCTCCTTGCTCTAATGTGAAGACTTCCTGGAATTTCATATTGAGTTCCTCGCAATGTGTGTGTGTGTGTGTGTATGTGTGTGTGTGTGTGTGTATGTGTGTGTGTGTGTGTGTGTGTGTGTGTGTGTGTGTGTGTGTGTGTGTGTGTGTGTGTGTGTGTGTGTATGTGTGTGTGTGTGTGTGTGTGTGTGTGTGTGTGTGTGTGTGTGTGTGTGTGTGTGTGTGTGTGTGTGTGTGTGTGTGTGTGTGTGTGTGTGTGTGTGTGTGTGTGTGTGTGTGTGTGTGTGTGTGTGTGTGTGTGTGTGTGTGTGTGTGTGTGTGTGTGTGTGTACTCACCTATATGTGCTTGCAGGATCGAGCATTGACTCTTGGATCGTGTGTGTGTGTATGTGTGTGTGTGTGTGTGTGTGTGTGTGTGTGTGTGTGTGTGTGTGTGTGTGTGTGTGTGTGTGTGTGTGTGTGTGTGTGTGTGTGTGTGTGTGTGTGTGTGTGTGTGTGTGTGTGTGTGTGTGTGTGTGTGTGTGTGTGTGTGTGTGTGTGTGTGTGTGTGTGTGTGTGTGTGTGTGTGTGTGTGTGTGTGTGTGTGTGTGTGTGTGTGTGTGTGTGTGTGTGTGTGTGTACTCACCTATATGTGCTTGCAGGATCGAGCATTGACTCTTGGATCGTGTGTGTGTGTATGTGTGTGTGTGTGTGTGTGTGTGTGTGTGTGTGTGTGTGTGTGTGTGTGTGTGTGTGTGTGTGTGTGTGTGTATGTGTGTGTGTGTGTGTGTGTGTGTGTGTGTGTGTGTGGTGTGTGTGTGTGTGTGTGTGTGTGTGTGTGTGTGTGTGTGTGTGTGTGTGTGTGTGTATGTGTGTGTGTGTGTGTGTGTGTGTGTGTGTGTGTGTGTGTGTGTGTGTGTGTGTGTGTGTGTGTGTGTGTGTGTGTCATAAAAAGTGTGTGGATGGAGGGTGACCGACTTTTATACACCATTCTGTATTACTCTCGTGCTAAACAATGTTATATATGGAAATACAACGAACAACCACTCGTATACAACAAGACTTCATGTATAATCTCAGACCAGCAGTAAATACACCACAAAAAAGGAATGGAATCGTTAACTACCTTTTAAAGTGACCACAAAAGCTATTTTTAAACAACTTCTCAAAATTACGTCTGTTCCACATTTTAGCAACAGCCACAGCTGCCAATTTGAGATTAATCATGGCTTTAATATCAAAATAATGATTTAATAATAACATATTATTTAGAATTTATGTGTCTTTAACATCAATGTCAAAAACCTGTTTTATTCCCAAAGATGTTTTGTTAATTATCCAAATATTTTTTACGCTAAAAAGGCTTCGTACTGGCGGTTAGGATAAGCAGTTTTGAAGGTTAAACGCTAAAGCTTTTATGGATAAACCACTTGGAAAGAATATAAGACAGACTAACAAGTGGGATATGAGGACAAGGAGCTGGGATATGAGGACAAGGAGCTGGGATATGAGGACAAGGAGCTGGGGGTATGAGGACAAGGAGCTGGGGTATGAGGACAAGGAGCTGGGGGTATGAGGACAAGGAGCTGGGGTATGAGGACAAGGAACTGGGATATGAAGACAAGGAGGTGGGATATGAGAACAAGGAGCTGGGATATGAGGACAAGGAGCTGGGATATGAGGACAAGGAGCTGGGATATGAGGGCAGGATACTAGTAAATTAGTCGCCCAACCACTTGGACCATTGGGGATCGAGCAGCGACCCTGCAAGAAGCTAGGCCGTGGCTCTACCAACCACTACACCAGAATAGACACACGTTACACATGTACACAGCAGAAGCGGCCATAAACCAAGCAATGAAAAGTTTCTCACGAATTAGTATAATGACTTGAATTCAGAGGTGGAGGTGGTTTTCGTGGTAAGCGTTCGTCGCAAATTTGTGGCTACAGGTTCGAGCTCTTGGACCCTGCCTTACGTGCAATTTATCGTATAATATATTATCTCTTTTTTCTTTTTTTTTTTTTTATTATCTATCTCTTTCTTTCTCTCTCGCCTTTAAATTTAATTAATAATTTTAATTTTTTTATGCAGTAATTTATTATGTTAACAACTAAAACACTTTTGTGTTGCATTATTCGTTTATTATAAAATTGACGTTCGTTTAAAAGATGTATTTTGTTAAAAGGTGATTTTTAGTTTAATTCATTCTTAATTCTTATTGTTTTTGTTGAAAGGTAAAAGTTTTGTCAAACTATTAAGTTTGAAATTAATATACTTTAGTATACCCCAGGATTATATTCGGGTATTATTCACTCGCTGGTTGTTCAGTAAGGTGTTGTGGTGGTCTTAACAACCCTCCAGATGTTAACAGGCCTTAACAACCCTCCAGATGTTAACAGGCCTTAACAACCCTCCAGATGTTAACAGGCCTTAACAACCCTCCAGATGTTAACAGGCTCTAACAACCCTCCAGATGTTAACAGGCCCTAACAACCTTCCAGATGTTAACAGGCTCTAACAACCCTCCAGAGGTTAACAGACCTTAACAACCCTCCAGAGGTTAACAGGCTCTAACAACCCTCCAGATGTTAACAGGCCTTAACAACCCTCCAGATGTTAACAGGCCTTAACAACCCTCCAGATGTTAACAGGCCTTAACAACCCTCCAGATGTTAACAGGCTCTAACAACCCTCCAGAGGTTAACAGACCTTAACAACCCTCCAGAGGTTAACAGGCCCTAACAACCCTCCAGATGTTAACAGACCTTAACAACCCTCCAGATGTTAACAGGCCTTAACAACCCTCCAGAGGTTAACAGGCCTTAACAACCCTCCAGATGTTAACAGGCTCTAACAACCCTCCAGAGGTTAACAGACCTTAACAACCCTCCAGAGGTTAACAGGCCCTAACAACCCTCCAGATGTTAACAGACCTTAACAACCCTCCAGATGTTAACAGGCCTTAACAACCCTCCAGAGGTTAACAGGCCTTAACAACCCTCCAGAGGTTAACAGGCCTTAACAACCCTCCAGACGTTAACAGGCCTTAACAACCCTCCAGAGGTTAACAGGCCTTAACAACCCTCCAGATGTTAACAGGCCTTAACAACCCTCCAGAGGTTAACAGGCCTTAACAACCCTCCAGATGTTAACAGGCCTTAACAACCCTCCAGATGTTAACAGGCCTTAACAACCCTCCAGATGTTAACAGGCTTTAACAACCCTCCAGATGTTAACAGGCTTTAACAACCCTCCAGATGTTAACAGGCTTTAACAACCCTCCAGATGTTAACAGGCCTTAACAACCCTCCAGAGGTTAACAGGCCTTAACAACCCTCCAGATGTTAGCAGGCCTTAACAACCCTCCAGAGGTTAACAGACCTTAACAACCCTCCAGATGTTAACAGGCCTTAACAACCCTCCAGATGTTAGCAGGCCTTAACAACCCTCCAGAGGTTAACAGACCTTAACAACCCTCCAGAGGTTAACAGTCCCTAACAACCTTCCAGATGTTAACAGGCTTTAACAACCCTCCAGAGGTTAACAGGCTCTAACAACCCTCCAGATGTTAACAGGCTCTAACAACCCTCCAAATGTTAACAGGCTCTAACAACCCTCCAGATGTTAACAGGCTCTAACAACCCTCCAGAGGTTAACAGTCTCTAACAACCCTCCAGATGTTAACAGGCTCTAACAACCCTCCAGATGTTAACAGGCTCTAATAACCCTCCAGATGTTAACAGGCTCTAACAACCCTCCAGATGTTAACAGGCTCTAACAACCCTCCAGAGGTTAACAGGCCTTAACAACCCTCCAGATGTTAACAGGCCTTAACAACCCTCCAGATGTTAACAGGCCTTAACAACCCTCCAGATGTTAACAGGCTCTAACAACCCTCCAGATGTTAACAGGCTCTAACAACCCTCCAGATGTTAACAGGCCTTAACAACCCTCCAGATGTTAACAGGCCTTAACAACCCTCCAGATGTTAACAGGCCTTAACAACCCTCCAGATGTTAACAGGCCTTAACAACCCTCCAGATGTTAACAGGCCTTAACAACCCACCAGATGTTAACAGACCTTAACAACCCTCCAGATGTTAACATTACCTAACAACCCTCCAGATGTTAACATTACCTAAAACCCTCCAGATGTTAACATTACCTAACAACCCTCCAGATGTTAACATTACCTAACAACCCTCCAGATGTTAACAGGCCTTAACAACCCTCCAGATGTTAACAGGCCTTAACAACCCTCCAGATGTTAACAGGCCTTAACAACCCTCCAGAGGTTAACAGGCCCTAACAACCCTCCAGATGTTAACAGACCTTAACAACCCTCCAGATGTTAACAGGCCTTAACAACCCTCCAGAGGTTAACAGGCCTTAACAACCCTCCAGATGTTAACAGGCTCTAACAACCCTCCAGAGGTTAACAGACCTTAACAACCCTCCAGAGGTTAACAGGCCCTAACAACCCTCCAGATGTTAACAGACCTTAACAACCCTCCAGATGTTAACAGGCCTTAACAACCCTCCAGAGGTTAACAGGCCTTAACAACCCTCCAGAGGTTAACAGGCCTTAACAACCCTCCAGACGTTAACAGGCCTTAACAACCCTCCAGAGGTTAACAGGCCTTAACAACCCTCCAGATGTTAACAGGCCTTAACAACCCTCCAGAGGTTAACAGGCCTTAACAACCCTCCAGATGTTAACAGGCCTTAACAACCCTCCAGAGGTTAACAGGCCTTAACAACCCTCCAGATGTTAACAGGCTTTAACAACCCTCCAGATGTTAACAGGCTTTAACAACCCTCCAGATGTTAACAGGCTTTAACAACCCTCCAGATGTTAACAGGCCTTAACAACCCTCCAGAGGTTAACAGGCCTTAACAACCCTCCAGATGTTAGCAGGCCTTAACAACCCTCCAGAGGTTAACAGACCTTAACAACCCTCCAGATGTTAACAGGCCTTAACAACCCTCCAGATGTTAGCAGGCCTTAACAACCCTCCAGAGGTTAACAGACCTTAACAACCCTCCAGAGGTTAACAGTCCCTAACAACCTTCCAGATGTTAACAGGCTTTAACAACCCTCCAGAGGTTAACAGGCTCTAACAACCCTCCAGATGTTAACAGGCTCTAACAACCCTCCAAATGTTAACAGGCTCTAACAACCCTCCAGATGTTAACAGGCTCTAACAACCCTCCAGAGGTTAACAGTCTCTAACAACCCTCCAGATGTTAACAGGCTCTAACAACCCTCCAGATGTTAACAGGCTCTAATAACCCTCCAGATGTTAACAGGCTCTAACAACCCTCCAGATGTTAACAGGCTCTAACAACCCTCCAGATGTTAACAGGCCTTAACAACCCTCCAGATGTTAACAGACCTTAACAACCCTCCAGATGTTAACAGGCCTTAACAACCCTCCAGATGTTAACAGGCTCTAACAACCCTCCAGATGTTAACAGGCTCTAACAACCCTCCAGATGTTAACAGGCCTTAACAACCCTCCAGATGTTAACAGGCCTTAACAACCCTCCAGATGTTAACAGGCCTTAACAACCCTCCAGATGTTAACAGGCCTTAACAACCCTCCAGATGTTAACAGGCCTTAACAACCCTCCAGATGTTAACAGGCCTTAACAACCCTCCAGATGTTAACATTACCTAACAACCCTCCAGATGTTAACATTACCTAAAACCCTCCAGATGTTAACATTACCAAACAACCCTCCAGATGTTAACATTACCTAACAACCCTCCAGATGTTAACAGGCCCTAACAACCCTCCAGATGTTAACAGGCCTTAACAACCCTCCAGATGTTAACATTACCTAACAACCTTCCAGATGTTAACAGGCTCTAACAACCCTCCAGATGTTAACAGGCTCTAACAACCCTCCAGATGTTAACAGGCTCTAACAACCCTCCAGATGTTAACAGGCCTTAACAACCCTCCAGATGTTAACAGGCCTTAACAACCCTCCAGATGTTAACAGGCCTTAACAACCCTCCAGATGTTAACAGGCCCTAACAACCCTCCAGATGTTAACAGGCCTTAACAACCCTCCAGATGTTAACAGACCTTAACAACCCTCCAGATGTTAACATTACCTAACAACCCTCCAGAGGTTAACAGGCCTTAACAACCCTCCAGATGTTAACAGGCCTTAACAACCCTTCAGATGTTAACAGGCCTTAACAACCCTCCAGATGTTAACAGACCTTAACAACCCTCCAGATGTTAACATTACCTAACAACCCTCCAGATGTTAACATTACCTAACAACCCTCCAGATGTTAACATTACCTAACAACC
>NW_025573861.1:27500-92500 GCF_020424385.1 Procambarus clarkii | reverse complement strand
CAATTCACTATTATATTTATATATGTGCAAATATGATATTTATATATGTGCAAATATGATATTTATATATGTGCAAATATGATATTTATATATATGTGCAAATATGATATTTATATATATGTGCAAATATGATATTTATATATGTGCAAATATGATATTTATATATGTGCAAATATGATATTTATATATGTGCAAATATGATATTTATATATATGTGCAAATATGATATTTATATATATGTGCAAATATGATATTTATATATGTGCAAATATGATATTTATATATATGTGCAAATATGATATTTATATATGTGCAAATATGATATTTATATATGTGCAAATATGATATTTATATATGTGCAAATATGATATTTATATATGTGCAAATATGATATTTAAACATGTGCAAATATGATATTTACATATGTGCAAATACGATATATATATATGTGCAAATATGTGCAACTTTCCTTCGAAGTCATTATTGCATCAATTATGTATATTTGTTTCTAAGTATTCAGATTTCTGCTTGCAAATAGCCCACTTAATGTTGCAGTTCGCCAATTTGCATGTTCGCCGCTATATATGCGGCCAATTTCAATAATTAACGAGCAAATTTTGGTGGAATTAAAACGTCGAGCGTAGAAAATAAAATAGAATTCATGATATCTTGATTTTCTCTCAAGCTCGTGATTTATTTTGGGACATTAACGTTGATGGTGGGATCCCTCTGGCCTCACGAATGTAAACATCTACCTTAACCTATCACTGGTTACCTAACAGTGGCTATGGGGGCGTGAGGTCTGGCTCTCGGTGCCCCGCTTACTGGTCAGGCCTCTACTGGCGACCTACAAGCAGCTGAAGTGCCTACAAGCACCTGTTTTCTCGCTTACAGCGGGTCAAGTAGTTTCAGACATATTTACAGTTTAGGTAGTTTCATACTAGTCAAGTTTCAGGCAATTCCATGCAAATTCGACTTTTCAACGTCTATAATCCTGCAACCACGAACTGTAACTGTTTCTATTATCAGCTTGTTACAACATGTAATAAAGTTGTTACAACTTGTCAGGTGTTAAAACGTGTTCGAAAGTTGCAATAACGTGGTAGCAACGTTGCAGCCACGTGGTAGCAACGTGGTAGCAACGTTGTATCAACGTGGTAGCAACGTTGAAGCAACGTTATAGCAACGTTGAAGCAACGTAGTAGTTAAATCGTGAGTACGACGTCCATCGCTCACAAATAAGAAAAATCCGAACAAAATATTTACACCAACAGTCTGATTGATTGAAAAGTAAGAGTTGTATTTACGTTTTGGTTTGGCTAAGGTAAACAACTTTTTACAGGAACGACTTACAGGAAGGAAAGTTGCGTAAATAATTCCCCGGGTCAAGAAAGGTCAGCTTCAAGCACTTTGTTAAATGGAGTTTTATTGATATCTTGAAAATTATTATACTTCCGGTAAGATTTGTGTAAAATTTTGTGCCCCCCCCCTCTAAAATCTGTTTTGTAAAAGATTGTACCCACTAAAAAACTGTTTTGTAAAAGATTGTACCCACTAAAATCTGTTTTGCAAAAGATTGTACCCACTAAAAGCTGTTTTGTAAAAGATTGTACCCACTAAAAGCTGTTTTGTAAAATATTGTACCCACTAAAAGCTGTTTTGTAAAAGATTGTACCCACTAAAAGCTGTTTTGTAAAAGATTGTACCCACTAAAAAACTGTTTTGTAAAAGATTGTACCCACTAAAAGCTGTTTTGTAAAAGATTGTACCCACTAAAATCTGTTTTGTAAAAGATTGTACCCACTAAAATCTGTTTTGTAAAAGATTGTACCCACTAAAAGCTGTTTTGTAAAAGATTGTACCCACTAAAAGCTGTTTTGTAAAAGATTGTACCCACTAAAATCTGTTTTGCAAAAGATTGTACCCACTAAAAGCTGTTTTGTAAAAGATTGTACCCACTAAAATCTGTTTTGTAAAAGATTGTACCCTCTAAAATCTGTTTTGCAAAAGATTGTACCCTCTAAAATCTGTTTTGTAAAAGATTGTACCCTCTAAAATCTGTTTTGTAAAAGATTGTACCCTCTAAAATCTGTTTTGCAAAAGATTGTACCCTCTAAAATCTGTTTTGTAAAAGATTGTACCCTCTAAAATCTGTTTTGTAAAAGATTGTACCCACTAAAAGCTGTTTTGTAAAAGATTGTTCCCACTAAAATCTGTTTTGCAAAAGATTGTACCCACTAAAAGCTGTTTTGTAAAAGATTGTACCCACTAAAATCTGTTTTGCAAAAGATTGTACCCACTAAAATCTGTTTTGTAAAAGATTGTTCCCACTAAAATCTGTTTTGCAAAAGATTGTACCCACTAAAAGCTGTTTTGTAAAAGATTGTACCCTCTAAAATCTGTTTTGTAAAAGATTGTACCCTCTAAAATCTGTTTTGTAAAAGATTGTACCCACTAAAAGCTGTTTTGTAAAAGATTGTTCCCACTAAAATCTGTTTTGCAAAAGATTGTACCCACTAAAAGCTGTTTTGTAAAAGATTGTACCCACTAAAATCTGTTTTGCAAAAGATTGTACCCACTAAAATCTGTTTTGTAAAAGATTGTACCCACTAAAATCTGTTTTGTAAAAGATTGTACCCTCTAAAATCTGTTTTCTAAAAGATTGTACCCTCTAAAATCTGTTTTGTAAAAGATTGTACTCACTAAAATCCGTTTGTAAAAGATTGTACCCACTAAAAGCTGTTTTGTAAAAGATTGTACCCACTAAAAGCTGTTTTGTAAAAGATTGTACCCACTAAAAAACTGTTTTGTAAAAGATTGTACCCACTAAAAAACTGTTTTGTAAAAGATTGTACCCACTAAAAGCTGTTTTGTAAAAGATTGTACCCACTAAAAGCTGTTTTGTAAAAGATTGTACCCACTAAAAAACTGTTTTGTAAAAGATTGTACCCACTAAAAAAACTGTTTTGTAAAAGATTGTACCCACTAAAAGCTGTTTGTAAAAGATTGTACCCACTAAAAGCTGTTTTGTAAAAGATTGTACCTCTAAAATCTGTTTTGTAAAAGATTGTACCCTCTAAAATCTGTTTTGTAAAAGATTGTACTCACTAAAATCCGTTTTGTAAAAGATTGTACCCACTAAAAGCTGTTTTGTAAAAGATTGTACCCACTAAAAAACTGTTTTGTAAAAGATTGTACCCACTAAAAGCTGTTTTGTAAAAGATTGTACCCACTAAAAGCTGTTTTGTAAAAGATTGTACCCACTAAAAAACTGTTTTGTAAAAGATTGTACCCACTAAAAAACTGTTTTGTAAAAGATTGTACCCACTAAAAGCTGTTTTGTAAAAGATTGTACCCACTAAAAGCTGTTTTGTAAAAGATTGTACCCTCTAAAATCTGTTTTGTAAAAGATTGTACCCTCTAAAATCTGTTTTGTAAAAGATTGTACTCACTAAAATCCGTTTTGTAAAAGATTGTACCCACTAAAAGCTGTTTTGTAAAAGATTGTACCCACTAAAAAACTGTTTTGTAAAAGATTGTACCCACTAAAAGCTGTTTTGTAAAAGATTGTACCCACTAAACAACTGTTTTGTAAAAGATTGTACCCACTAAACAACTGTTTTGTAAAAGATTGTACCCACTAAACAACTGTTTTGTAAAAGATTGTACCCACTAAAAGCTGTTTTGTAAAAGATTGTACCCACTAAAAAACTGTTTTGTAAAAGATTGTACCCACTAAAAAACTGTTTTGTAAAAGATTGTACCCACTAAAAGCTGTTTTGTAAAAGATTGTACCCACTAAAAGCTGTTTTGTAAAAGATTGTACCCTCTAAAATCTGTTTTGTAAAAGATTGTACCCTCTAAAATCTGTTTTGTAAAAGATTGTACTCACTAAAATCCGTTTTGTAAAAGATTGTACCCACTAAAAGCTGTTTTGTAAAAGATTGTACCCACTAAAAAACTGTTTTGTAAAAGATTGTACCCACTAAAAGCTGTTTTGTAAAAGATTGTACCCACTAAAAGCTGTTTTGTAAAAGATTGTACCCACTAAAAACTGTTTTGTAAAAGATTGTACCCACTAAAAAACTGTTTTGTAAAAGATTGTACCCACTAAAAGCTGTTTTGTAAAAGATTGTACCCACTAAAAACTGTTTTGTAAAAGATTGTACCCACTAAAAGCTGTTTTGTAAAAGATTGTACCCACTAAAAACTGTTTTGTAAAAGATTGTACCCACTAAAAAACTGTTTTGTAAAAGATTGTACCCACTAAAATCTGTTTTGTAAAAGATTGTACCCACTAAAAGCTGTTTTGTAAAAGATTGTACCCACTAAAAAACTGTTTTGTAAAAGATTGTACCCACTAAAAAACTGTTTTGTAAAAGATTGTACCCACTAAAAGCTGTTTAAAAGATTGTACCCACTAAAAGCTGTTTTGTAAAAGATTGTACCCACTAAAAACTGTTTTGTAAAAGATTGTACCCACTAAAAAACTGTTTTGTAAAAGATTGTACCCACTAAAAACTGTTTTGTAAAAGATTGTACCCACTAAAAAACTGTTTTGTAAAAGATTGTACCCACTAAAATCTGTTTTGTAAAAGATTGTACCCACTAAAAGCTGTTTTGTAAAAGATTGTACCCACTAAAAAACTGTTTTGTAAAAGATTGTACCCACTAAAAAACTGTTTTGTAAAAGATTGTACCCACTAAAAGCTGTTTTGTAAAAGTTTATGCCTCCTGGGAGGTTGTTTTTAAAGTTCAACTACAAAAGTTCAAGAAGTTTTGGAATTCCAACAACAGCTTCCTCAAAACTGTTTTGAGAAAGTTTAGATCTCCTGAAATCTATTATGTAAAAGTTAATACAACCTGAAGGCTATTTTGTAAACATTTATACCTCCTTGAAGCTATTTTGTAAATATTTATGCCTCCTTGAAGCTATTTTGTAAACATTTATGCCTCCTTGAAGCTATTTTGTAAACATTTATGCCTCCTTGAAGCTATTTTGTAAATATTTATGCCTGTAGAAAAACAAAAACAATAAAAACTTAAAAAATTCATCATACAAACTTAGATGACCTAATTTAGGCTAAGTTGGGTTACATTAGATTCAGTTAGAATGGCTTAGTTTTGGTTATGTAAGATTTGGTTAAACTGCAGTAGGTTAGGTTAGGTTAGGTTAGGTTAGGTTAGGTTAGGTTAGGTTAGGTTGGATTAGGATAGATTGGGTTATTATTAGCGGATATTGCAGATTGTGTATTAGCAGATTTGATTAAGTTGGGTTACGTTAGATTTGATCACGACACAATATTCGTTGGCAAAGGCGGATAATATACAAAATGAAGCTATATAGCTTCCTAATACATACCTGTATGTATTAGGAACCATACATGTGTGTATTTCGTACCTGAAGTGTGATGTACACACGTCCAAAGGGCCAGATACGTCTTACAAGTCCAGAAAGACCCACGGGGTATCCAGCAGTTCAAGCCCCACCACAACTGACAGCTACTAGTATAAAGTCAAAGATAAGGATAAGGATAAGATTCATCAAATCCTGGTCATCTCTCCTACACCATCGCGGCATTTTATATGCAATTTAATAAATACGAAATCGCCATGATCGAGGATGTACAGGTTTCGTAAATCGACGAGGTAACATACTATAAGATGTCGTATTTATCCCTCAGAGGCTTTCAAGGAGTAGACACGACGACCTCGACGCTCGAGGGTGACCTTACTGGAGGTCAAGCTGCCGTGGAGGGGCCTCCATATAGGTTACGACCCCATTCTCGTGTCTCCACCGTCCCCAACCGGTTCGACGCCTCTAGCCGGCTAGACGTCAACAACCGGCCTGTGTCCAGCCTCAGCTGTCGCAGCCAGACACAAAATAAGTATTTCTTCATATTCAAATAATAGCATGAACATAACATGACACTAAAAGCCGACAGGTGTCTGAAAATGTGGGAAGCGACGACGTTTCGGGCCATTGTGGACCATTGACAAGTCGTAACAACGATTCAGGGCCATTGTGGACCATTGACAAGTCGTAACAACGATTCAGGGCCATTGTGGACCATTGACAAGTCGTAACAACGATTCAGGGCCATTGTGGACCATTGACAAGTTGTAACAACGATTCAGGGCCATTGTGGACCATTGACAAGTCGTAACAACGATTCAGGGCCGTTGTGGACCATTGACAAGTCGTAACAACGATTCAGGGCCGTTGTGGACCCTTAGCAGAGTCGTAATGACGTTAAGGGGCCATCTCAGACCCTTATCACGCCCTGTCCAGAATGGACCGAAAAGCGTTTCGTAAGGCTTATTACATTTTCTCTTTGAAAATGTAAGAAGCCTTACGAAACGCTTCTAGGCGTCAGACCAAAAATCAAAATGTAAAAAATGAATTTTGGAGAGTTAATTTTTCAATTACCCTCGACAGTGAAGAAAAACGAAAGAAATATTGAGAAGATTCGTGTCAGAATAATTAATCTTACCCTTTCGGTCTGCTACCAAAATATACTAATATATATATATATATATATATATATATATATATATATATATATATATATATATATATATATATATATATATATATATATATATATATATATATATATAATACTGAGATTAAATTAATTATTTCCAGGGGAAATTCAACTTTATATTGTTCTTAAATAATACGAAAGAACCAGACTTATCTTATATAGTAAAGAGCCCATTCAGGAAACTGTAATTACCGTGGTTAGTCAGACAAGCTCATTATTCTCCAAATTCAAAATAAAGTTTGAATACAAAGGGACTACAAAAGGTTCCTTGTAATAATTCAAAAAGCGGCCGCGAGGATCCGATTATCATTCTTACGACAAGAGAATTATGAGAAGCAATTATGTAGTCAACTTTCTGTGAGGCCTTGAGAGCGTAGTGGGCGCGGTGGTGTGTGTGAGAGAGAGAGAGAGAGAGAGAGAGAGAGAGAGAGAGAGAGAGAGAGAGAGAGAGAGAGAGAGAGAGAGAGAGAGAGAGAGAGAGAGAGAGAGAGACAGACAGACAGACAAAGACAGAGAGAAGGCAGACAGTAGAAAGACCTCAAAGTTTCACACATCAAAACAATTAATAATTGCAGCCCTTTAGGATTACATATTATGACTTTTAATGATGACTTATAATGATGACTTATAATGATGACTTACAATGATGACTTACAATGATGACTTATAACGATGACTTACAGTGATGACTTATAATGATGACTTATAATGATGACTTACAATGATGACTTATAATGATGACTTACAATGATGACTTATAATGATGACTTATAATGATGACTTACAATGATGACTTATAATGATGACTTATAATGATGACTTATACACCCCTGGAAGGGATATTTCTCCGAGGATTGGTTTGAAATAATATGCAAATTAGGCACAGAATTGGGTCATAATAATCTGCCTCAAATTTATACCCAAACCCATATTGGGAGGCCTGAGACCAACTACGTCCATTTTGGACCATTATCAAGTTCGTCACGACGTTTCGGTCACTTCTGGACCATTATCAAGTTCGTCACGACGTTTCGGTCACTTCTGGACCATTATCAAGTTCGTCACGACGTTTCGGTCACTTCTGGACCATTATCAAGTTCCTCACGACGTTTCGGTCACTTCTGGACCATTATCAAGTTCGTCACGACGTTTCGGTCCCTGCTGGACCAATATTAAGTTCGTCACGACGTTTCGCTCATTCCTGGACCAATATTAAGTTCCTGGCGACGTTTCGGTCCCTGCTGGACCATTATCAAGTTCGTCACGACGTTTCGACCGCTCCTGGACCAATATCAAGTTCCTCACGACGTTTCGACCGCTCCTGGACCAATATCAACCCTTGACACTGCAGGAATGGGGGGTGGAGGCAAAAGATATAGACTATTCTGAATCAACAATACTCCACGGAAACAGCACTCCCACTTTCAATCCCTATACCACGCAGACTATCATACACCACCCGACTGAAGCGTTTGGGGCCACTTGCAACAAAAATTACCCTATTTAGCGGGAGGAAATAGGTTACCCCTGGGAGCTAGGGAACTGTTGTGGCTGGCATTTGCTTCAAGATCAGCAGTTGGCCAAGAGGAATTTTGTGGAGTATTACAGAAACTTACACATATTTGTACGCTCACCAGGAGCGACCTGGTCGACGACCGGGCCGCGGGGACGCTAAGCCCCGGAAGCACCTCAAGGTAACCTCAATGTAAGGTATTGTGTTAGCGACGAATGATGATCAAACCTAACCTAACCTAACCAAATAACTGCTGGGTTGGGATATGAGGACAAGGAGCTGGGATATGAGGACAAGGAGCTGGGATATCAGGACAAGGAGCTGGGATATGAGGACAAGGAGCTGGGATATGAGGACAAGGAGCTGAGGTATGAGGACAAGGAGCTGAGGTATGAGGACAAGGAGCTGGGATATGAGGACAAGGAGCTGGGGTATGAGGACAAGGAGCTGGGATATGAGGACAAGGAGCTGGGGTATGAGGACAAGGAGGTGGGGTATGAGGACAAGGAGCTGGGATATGAGGACAAGGAGCTGGGATATGAGGACAAGGAGCTGGGATATGAGGACAAGGAGCAGGGATATGAGGACAAGGAGCTGGGATATGAGGACAAGGAGCAGGGATATGAGGACAAGGAGCTGGGATATGAGGACAAGGAGCTGGGATATGAGGACAAGGAGCTGGGATATGAGGACAAGGAGCTGGGATATGAGGACAAGGAGCTGGGATATGAGGACAAGGAGCTGGGATATGAGGACAAGGAGCTGGGATATGAGGACAAGGAGCTGGGATATGAGGACAAGGAGCTGAGGAATGAGGATAAGGAGCTGGGATATGAGGAAAAGGAGCTGGGATATGAGGACAAGGAGCTGAGGTATGAGGACAAGGAGCTGGGATATGAGGACAAGGAGCTGGGTTATGAGGACAAGGAGCTGGGATATGAGGACAAGGAGCTGGGATATCAGGACAAGGAGCTGAGGTATGAGGACAAGGAGCTGGGATATGAGGACAAGGAGCTGGGATATGAGGACAAGGAGCTGGGATATGAGGACAAGGAGCTGGGATATGAGGGCAAGGAGCTGGGATATGAGGACAAGGAGCTGGGATATGAGGACAAGGAGCTGGGATATGAGGACAAGGAGCTGGGATATGAGGACAAGGAGCTGAGGTATGAGGACAAGGAGCTGGGATATGAGGACAAGGAGCTGGGATATGAGGACAAGGAGCTGAGGTATGAGGACAAGGAGCTGGGATATGAGGACAAGGAGCTGGGTTATGAGGACAAGGAGCTGGGATATGAGGACAAGGAGCTGGGATATGAGGACAAGGAGCTGGGATATGAGGACAAGCAGCTGGGATATGAGGACAAGGAGCTGGGATATGAGGACAAGGAGCTGGGATATGAGGACAAGCAGCTGGGATATGAGGACAAGGAGCTGGGATATGAGGACAAGGAGCTGGGATATGAGGACAAGGAGCTGGGATATGAGGACGGGGCTCGAACGCCGGTACACAGCAAGGAACAAGGCCGTCGCTCTACCAACCAGCCCGGTGTTATTCTTCAGGTATATCTTGCTCTTGTAAGGGAGAATCATCACAATCATTCTCATTGATCTATCAAACTATTGTGATTTCATGGTTGTTACGAACCCGGATCCAGCGTCCGAGCACGGAGCAGTGACCACCACGCCATCTGTGGGTCAGCTCCCGAAACCCCCTCCAATTGGACGACGACACCTGGTGAGGATGGCGTGTACTGGCCACAAGGGCCAGTTCCCAGTCCCGTTGAGCACTCTACACCGCCGCTGCTGACCTCTGGTGAGGCGGTGCTCAGACTACAACGCCATCTATGAAGTGGATGTGTCGGGCGTTTGTGTCTGAGCCTGTAAGTGAGGTGTTTTAGTGTCCCAGTTATTGATGACGTGTCTGCTTACAGAGTCGACCTGGGACTGTTGTGATGGGAGTTGAGTCAGTCTACCCGAGGCAGCCAGTCTCCATACCTCGTACCTTGTTGCAGCCGTTGTGAAGTCGTCCCCCCGGAAGAACACTGTGGTATGTTAGCCTGCCAGTGGAGTGGCAGTAAAAGGATTACCCGGGACCGACTGTTGGAGACGAGTATCCACTGGGGTATTGAGGACAGGAGGGTGATTGGTGATATCACACGAGACTCCTGTCTAGGGTGTTTACCCTAATATCGTCCGTGGAGTGGCCTGACCAGCGTTGCGGGTCCGGAACCTGCCAGCAGACCGGCTGGATTTGTGGTTGACGGCCTCCACGGCGGTGCCCCCAGTGGACCTGTGTTTTGGCTGACCTGTGGCCAGGGTAGGCTCGGCATTCCCAGAGGACACGTTGTGAGGCCACGGAGAAAGCACCGAAGACTCAGCACCTAGCTTCTGGATCCAGAGTCTTCAGCAGAAGACTATATTGTGAATAATCCCCTTGTATAGTGTTAGTACCCCTCCCCCTGTGCACTCTTTGATTTTATATATTTAATTGGTGATGGTGATAATTATAATATTAAGTTCTTAACTTTCTTTACCTTCACCCTTTAAGTTACTTGCGTCACGGATCGCATCCCTTGAAAGCCTCTACTGGCTTGGGGTCGGATACAACTTCCTCTAACATCAGAGTAAGGACCCAGTTGCGTCCCGAGAGGGCCATAACAATGGTGTACATGAAGGAAGCGTTTGGTGAAGAACTCCCTTACCTATCTTGAGGTTATCTTGAGGTTATCTTGAGATGATTTCGGGGCTTAGCGTCCCCGCGGCCCGGTTCTCGACCAGGCCTCATTTTTGTTACACATCTCCAGGAAGCAGGCAGTAGCAGCTGTCTAACTCCCAGGTACCTATTTACTGCTAGGCGAACAGAGGCATCAGGGGTGCAAAAAACCTCTGCCTATTTGACTTGGGTTGGGTTCCAGTTCTGGGGCTCCAGACTCCTATAGTGTGTTCGGGTTGTGTGGCTTTTAGCACGTCGTGACAAAGGGGTTAAGGTGCGCGTCTCAGGGGATCCCAAGACGCAGGTTCGATCCCAACGTCCTGCTGCAAAGATTCTTTCCAACATTATTTTGCTCCGTGAACGTTAAATTTGGACAAAAATTCGGAATATAAAGACACCGGAAGATTTATGTGTTTAATGACCAATTAAGAGATCTTAAGTGTAAGAATGATTTTCTATTTCGGTGGAAATTATATAAAAAAAAAAATCACGAACAGAGGTGGAAGACAATTATAAAGCTGCGGTGAGTGCCTTTTGTTCTTTTCTCCGAGGCTAAGGGTCCTTCCTAATTCAAGCAGTGGTGGTACCTCAGATAAATTCAATAATATATATATATATATATATATATATATATATATATATATATATATATATATATATATATATATATATATATATATATATATTATATATATATATTGAATTTTGATGGAGGATTTGAGAGAATCCTAAAATATTTCATTCAATAAGTGTTCAACGTCTGTTATTGAAGAGGTAAAGTAACAGGGCTCCGAGAGGTGTCAACAATGGTGGCTACACTCTCAGATAACCTCTCCTGCTTGTTCTCATATCTGTCAACGATGCAACTAACAGCCCAACCATTCTCCAGTATACTGTTATCAGTGTTCTTGATAACCCCGACTGTAAACTAGATTAGCAAGATTGAGTAAATATATATATATATATATATATATATATATATATATATATATATATATATATATATATATATATATATATATATATATATATATATATATATATGCAATTTGACGATCACAATACACTGATCATTTTGTGCGGAAAATCCACAGAGAAATATGAAATTTGAGTCAGTCTGGTGTTGACAAAGGCTTTAACAAGCCGAAACGTTCACCTCATTTCATATTTCTCTGTGGATTTTCCGCATATATATATATATATATATATATATATATATATATATATATATATATATATATATATATATTAGTATATTTTGGTAGCAGTCTTTCCTGTAGACATATATTATTAAATATGACCGAAAAAGTAAGATTAATAATTCTAACACGAATTTTCTCAATCTTTCGTACATTACGCTTCACTGTTGGAGGTAAATCAAAAATCACTTCTCCAAAATTCATTTTTATTTCTAGAATAAAATAAAAATGAATTTTGGAGAAGTGATTTTTGATTTACCTCCAACAGTGAAGCGTAATGTACGAAAGATTGAGAAAATTCGTGTTAGAATTATTAATCTTACTTTTTCGGTCATATTAATATATATATATATATATATATATATATATATATATATATATATATATATATATATATATATATATATATATATATATATATTTATTTATGTTTATTGGTGGGTTAGGTGGTCTAATAAACAAAGTTGATATGGTTCGTTAAATAGAACCAGAACATCTAGGTTCCTAATGTTGGTTCAGCCTTGACCTCAGACAACATAGGTTTCGTGTTGCCTGTCAAGCTTCGTCGATAAGCTTAGTTATGTCTGTCAAGCTGGTGGTGTTGACGGTGTTACTAGTCTTATTGTCTCTGATGGAGTCTATTATGCTGGATTCATTCACCTGGGCTCTGGGAGACTCGAACCGTCGACCCCCAAATGTGTAAGGCCGAAGCTCTACCTTAAACTAGCTTGGCAAGTATAGGTATAGTTTAGGTGAGGTTCAGGAGGCAGGTTTGGTCTCTGTGTAACCCCCGAGGGTACGATGTTTGGGCGAGTCTGTAACCTCATGAGAGGGCGAGGTATGGGGGCTGTCTCTGAACCTAGATTAGGCTCTGAAATGTACTCAGTCAGTCCCCCTTGCGAACTCATTTCTGTGGGACTTCGCAGGACGAATACCTTGACGTGAACAAATCCACAAATGCCGTGACGAGGATTCGAACCTGCGTCCGGGAGCATCCCAGACACCCTGTCGTAGCTCAGTCGATTAAGACAGTGTCTGGGATGCTCCCGGACGCAGGTTCGAATCCTCGTCACGGCCCTTGTGGATTTGTTCATTTGATGCATCACGTTAGTGTGATCTCTGTGTGTGACCTTGACGTGGGTGAAGACTCTGTTTCCCCTCGTTGGAGTGGTGACTCCAGCACCCTTTTCAAAGAGCCTCAGACGACCTCTCTTGACTACGGTGATGCGAGGCAGATCTGCCAAGTTTTTGGCGCTAGTTCGCTGCCTCCCCTTCCCCCCCTACCCGCGCCCTCTTCAATAGGTCTTCAGCGACACGTCGTTCACAAAGACTTTCAACAGTGACAAATATCACTTTCAGTATATCTACATTCTCCTCCGCAACAACTTCAAGTTGAGCTGCAACGAGAGATAACCTTATCTCGGCCATCTGTGCAAGGGAGCATTCATCAAATTAATATTTAATACTTATAAATACATAAGAGATATTTACTTATAAATACTTAAGAGATATATTCATTATCAACAAGTATATCTCCCCTCCCTTCCATTTGTTTATGACCGTCCTCCCACACCAACCAGTCACCCTGCAAAGTTTGGTGAGGCTAGCCGCAAGCCTCTAGCCTCCGTCTGCCACACATAGACAGACAGACATTTTCAGTAGTCACTCATTCCAAGAAATGTAAAGATTTTCACTGAGAAAACTACCTGTTTTCTTGAAGATTACCGGCCAGATCCTTCAGGTAAACGCCTGTAAGAGTTAAAGTTCTTGAGTGAACTCCTCTTGAGTTCATAACTCAAGATAACCTTTCCTTTCCTAATCTAACCCAACCCAGCCTATCCTCTTCTATCCAAAGCTAGCCTGACCAAACCTAACCTAATCCTAACCAAACCAAAATCAACCTAACCTAACTGAACCTAATCTAACCTAACGTAACTCAACCTAACCCTAACCTAATGTAACTCAACCTAACCCTAAGCTAATGTAACTCAACCTAACCCTAACCTAACGTAACTCAACCTAACCTAACCTAACGTAACTCAACCTAACCTAACCTAACCTAACGTAACTCAACCTAACCTAACCTAACGTAACTGAACCTAACCCTAATCTAACCTAACGTAACTGAACCTAACCTAACCAAACTCAACCTAACCTAACCTTCTACAGGAGAGAGAGCTCGTTCTGGACCGTGACAATGGTGTGGTGGTGGAGTGGATGAGGCTCGAACCAGCATTCTCCGCCACGCCGCGGGTGGTACCCCAGGCGGCCAGCTTGGGCAGCCACGCTCCTCCTGAAAAGATGTTTAAAAAAAGATTAAGTTTTCTTAAGTCATACACAAGGCAGTTATACACACAGCACTGTTCTAATGGTCGTATACCGCGTATATCTTTAGGCTATATCGATAGGATATATAGTATAGGCTATATTGGATGAGGATTGGCTCGATTAAGTTGGTTTGGGTTAGGCTATGTTGGGTTAGACTCGGTTAGATTAGGTTGGTTTGGGTTAGGTCAGGATGGGTTAGGTTAGAATTAACCTAATTAACCTAATCAGGTTGGATTAGGTTAGAATTAAGTCAGCTTGGGTTAGGTTAAATTAAGTTAGGTTAGGAGAAGGGTGGATAGACTGGATTGGGTTACGTTGGGTTGGAAAAGGTTAGTTAGGTTAAAAATACAAATCAATGGAAGAAAAGGCTTGTGAAGAATGCAACTTCTATCCCAGAAAATTAATGTTAACATTCATCTCCCAGTTACGAGATTAAAAAATTAACTACTGTTAATTACAAATTATAAAATGATAATTGCCACAAAGAGCAACTTTTTTGCCTTCTAAATATGCATAAAAAAATTACATAAAGAGACACAGGAAAGCGGTGATTATTTAAACAAAAGGATTTATTTGGGCGTTTTGAATCGGATTAGTAAACATACTAAGAAATACTAAGTTACTGTATAGTACAGAGGGAACATGTTTACGTGAATAATATATGTAAACCAGAGAGCAGATACTTATTATATAAACTAAAAAACAGAATGGATTCAGACCTTAGAGAGAGAGAGAGAGATAAAACAGAGATTTATAGAGAGAGACAAAAACAGAGATTTATAGAGAGAGATAAAAACAGAGAGGGTCCCTGTATACATTTCAACAATTGAAGGGTGGTTAACGATGATGTTTGACTAAGAACAACATGGAAAGAGAGAGAGAGAGTGATGTAGTTTAGATCGCTTTGTGTACTTGTTTCAGACGAGGGCGTCCACAGGGCGCGTGGCGGCCCGCCCCCCCCCTCCCAGTCTCTGAGTACTGGCCGGGGATTTACTATACAAACAGCCCCCATTTGTATTGTCCCTTTTTCCTGCTGATCTTTGTTCTACACGCTCACGAAGATTAAACCAAACCGCGCTTATAAAAGCAAGCGCTTTAACCCATCATATAAGATATATATATATATATATATATATATATATATATATATATATATATATATATATATATATATATATATGTCGTACCTAGTAGCCAGAACGCACTTCTCAGCCTACTATGCAAGGCCCGATTTGCCTAATAAGCCAAGTTTTCCCTGAATTAATATATTTTCTCTAATTTTTCCTTATGAAATGATAAAGCTACCCATTTCATTATGTATGAGGTCAATTTTTTTTATTGGAGTTAAAATTAACGTAGATATATGACCGAACCTAACCAACCCTACCTAACCTATCTTTATAGGTTAGGTTAGGTTAGGTGACCGAAAAAGTTAGGTTAGGTTAGGTTAGGTAGTCGAAAAACAATTATTTCCTGAAAACTTGGCTTATTAGGCAAATCGGGCCTTGAATAGTAGGCTGAGAAGTGCGTTCTGGCTATTAGGTACGACATATATATATATATATATATATACATATATATATATATATATATATATATATATATATATATATATATTTTTAGCCTTGAAAAACTAACTGTCCTGCTATTAAAGTTTTTTTATATACTTTTGTGTGAGTTGATTTTTTTTTAACATGGGATTTGTGGCTGCCGCTGGCCTCTGGTAAAACACAATAGCTTGCTTGATCACACTCGTACGTTTTGCTGACCCTCCACCGTGTTTTTTTAACGTCCAAGATCTGATGTTATTGTAACTTGGAGTAAATGAATAACTTAGGCTGATTGTTATCTCTGATAACAATGAGATTGTATCCTATTCATTCTTATTGCTTTGTATTATATCTATTTTTCGATTGTGTAACATCTATTGAAATTCATTGTTGATTAGGATTTTTTTTTGTTAGGGATTAAATATGAATTAAGTTACAGTACATTATATAGTGTAAAATTGAGCTAATTCTCGCTAGCAGATGTTGTTTAAGATTCGCTACTGGGAACAAAATGTTCCAAGTAGCACGGGCTATGGTGAGCCCGTAAAGTCCGCTAGCAGATATATTGAGGTGTAGGCCTATGTCTCACTACCAGACTAACTGGTGGAATTGGTCTATGATACAATACTAGCCAGCGGACGTGTCCTATGATACAATACTAGCCAGCGGACGTGTCCTATGATACAATACTAGCCAGCGGACGTGTCCTACAATACAATACTAGCCAGCGGACGTGTCCTACAATACAACTTTCAAATACATCCGAATACAATAACAAATACAGTTCACAAGTTCCAGGAGTCATCAAGTATTTACTTACGGAACCTGTACATCTTTCTACAATCATGGCGACTTTGTTTACATTTATTAAACAGTTTACGAGGTTGTAAACTCCACAACTCGAGGTTGTTATTGTTATAAACAACCTCGTATAGTGTTTCGGGGCTCATAACCTGTTTAATATATGTAAACAAAGCCGCCATGAGTGAGGAAAGATGTACAGGTTTCGTAAAGGGGTTGTGTAAATGGTTGAAGAATGTGGGTCTAGAGCAGCACTCAGGGGAGCCTCTCAACATATTCTTATCTTAAGAATCTCAGAAGGACTTATTTACATGCCAGAAGCTCAGAGAGGTAATTACATTCTCTTATCAGTATATATGTTGTGGTGCTCCTGATACAAGATATAATGTGGTTTATTTACGTGTGAAAGTAAGAGAAATATATATGTTTTATATATATATATATATATATATATATATATATATATATATATATATATATATATATATATATATATATATATATATATATATATATATTTTTGGTAGCAGTCTTTCTTGTAAACATGTGTTGTTGAATATGACCGAAAAGGTAAGATTAATAATTCTAACACGAATTTTCTCAATATTTCTTATATTTCTTTTCGCTGTCGAAGGTAATTGAAAAATCAATTCTCCAAAATTCATTTTAAGTTCTAGTCTGACGCCTGAACGCGTATCGTAATAACTTATTGCATTTTCAAAGTCTTTAGTTTACACACACAACTGTAACCTGTAAACACGCAAAATACAGCCATACTTATACTCGTATCTGGGTGAGGTGATTGACATTTACACATGATAGAACACGAACCAATGGGTATAAAAACATAAGAATGGAAGTAACTGCAAAGGGCCTATTGGCCCATACTTCCTCTTGATGCTTCTATATTGGTACGGAGTCTTGAAGCTGGTAGAATATAGTGCATTAATTGGCTGTTGATTGCTGGTGTTGACTTCTTGATGTGTAGAGCCTCGCAGATGTCAAGCCGCCTGCTATCGCTGTATCAATCGACGATTTCTGTGTTGTTTGTCAAGATTTCTCTGGTGATGGTCTGCTTGTGGGAAGAGATTATATGTTCCTTGATGGAGCCCTGTTGTTTATGCATTGTTAATTGCCTATAAAGAGATGTTGTTGTCTTGCCTATATACTGAATTCTGAAGTATACTTTCAGCCTGAAGTCTCCAAAGGAATTCGTTGACTTACTGCGGGGAACACGGGCCACAGGGATACGAACCTCTGTGGACGTAGAATCACTCTTTACCAACGTACCTGAGGATGAAACAATCGGGATGATAGTGGACAGAGTGTATCGTGATGCGGCCTGTACTCCTCTTGACATACCAGAAAACATTCTAAGGAAACTACTCCAAGCTTGTACTAAAGAGGCACCCTTCTTGAGCCCAGATGGGCACATGTATAAGCAAGTAGATGGGGTCGCCATGGGTTCTCCCCTAGGTGTCCTGTTTGCGAACTTCTACATGGGTACCATCGAACAAAAAGTCTTAGTCGACATGAACTTGAAACCGGCCATATACTGCAGGTATGTTGACGACATTTTTACACAGGTACCTGATGTCAGACATCTGCAGGTGCTGAAGGAGGCATTTGAGCAGAATTCTGTGTTAATTTTCACTTACGAGATGGAGAAGGATGGGAAGCTGCATTTTCTTGATGCAACAGTCACGTAAAGGAACGAGGCTTCCATGCTGCAGTCTACACTAAGGAAACGAACATAGGAATGTGCCTTAATGCCAATAGTGACTGCCCAGACAGGTACAAGAGGAGTGTTGTCAATGCTTACGTCGACCGGGCTCTCAGTCACAGCTCTGGTTGGAAGTAAGGTAAGGACCAGGACTCTGTAGGGTAAGGCAGGTCCTAGTCAAGAACGGCTTCTATAACGGTTTTATTGAAGACAACATAAAAAGAAAGGTGAAGCGCCATGCAACCTCTGAAGGGTCATCTAACACAACACTTGTGCTCCCAAACTAACTATTTTACAGGAACTTCTTTTCCACAGCTCATAAAACGGAGGAAAGTGTCCTGAAAGATATTATTAATAAGAACGTTATCCCTACAGACAAAAATCAGAAAATATAATTGACAGTTTACTAAAAAAAAAAACCGGTCAACCTGGTGGGAGAAGGTCTCCTGTCGTGTTACCTGCAGAAGGGAGTAGTTGACAGGCATGTCATGGTTGGTGCGGACTGGCTGCTCCCGTCGACCTGTAGGGTAGATAGGTAGATAGCAGGATAGATAGCTACATAGAAAAACAAAGAGAGAGAGAGAGAGAGAGAGAGAGAGAGAGAGAGAGAGAGAGAGAGAGAGAGAGAGAGAGAGAGAGAGAGAGAGAGAGAGAGAGAGAGAGAGAGAGAGAGAGAGAGAGAGAGAGAGAGAGAGAACAACACCACCGTCATGCCCAACAGGTTCTGGTCAGCTCTCCAACAGTCACGCGTCCCGGTGACTGTCCGGACATTTGTCTTCTGTCCAGATAATATATTTTCTTCTTTTGTCCCTCTGTTATTTATTTATGAGACTACTACACAAAGACCTTTTATAAGTATAGGTCCAGGACCTTTTATAAGTATAGGACCAAGACCTTTTATAAGTATAGGTCCAGGACCTTTTATAAGTATAGGTCCAGGACCTTTTATAAGTATAGGTCCAGGACCTTTTATAAGTATAGGTCCAGGACCTTTTATAAGTATAGGTCCAGGACCTTTTATAAGTATAGGTCCAGGACCTTTTATAAGTATAGGTCCAGGACATTTTATAAGTATAGGTCCAGGACCTTTTATAAGTATAGGTCCAGGACCTTTTATAAGTATAGGTCCAGGACCTTTTATAAGTATAGGTCCAGGACCTTTTATAAGTATAGGTCCAGGACCTTTTATAAGTATACGTCCAGGACATTTTATAAGTATAGGTCCAGGACCTTTCATAAGTATATAAGACCTGGACCTTTTATAAGAATAGGTCCAGGACCTTTTATAAGTATATAGGTCCAGGACATTTTATAAGTATAGGTCCAGGACCTTTTATAAGTATAGGTCCAGGACCTTTTATAAGTATAGGTCCAGGACCTTTTATAAGTATATAGGTCCAGGACCTCTTATAAGTATAGATCCAGGACCTTTTATAAGTATAGGTCCAGGACCTTTTATAAGTATATAGGTCCAGGACCTTTTATAAGTATAGGTCCAGGACCTTTTATAAGTATATAGGTCCAGGACCTCTTATAAGTATAGGTCCAAGACCTTTTATAAGTATAGGTCCAGGACCTTTTATAAGTATATAGGTCCAGGACCTCTTATAAGTATAGGTCCAGGACCTTTTATAAGTATATAGGTCCAGGACCTTTTATAAGTATAGGTCCAGGACCTTTTATAAGTATATAGGTCCAGGACCTTTTATAAGTATATAGGTCCAGGACCTCTTATAAGTATATAGGTCCAGGACCTCTTATAAGTATAGGTCCAGGACCTTTTATAAGTATATAGGTCCAGGACCTTTTATAAGTATATAGGTCCAGGACCTTTTATAAGTATATAGGTCCAGGACCTCTTATAAGTATATAGGTCCAGGACCTTTTATAAGTATATAGGTCCAGGACCTTTTATAAGTATAGGTCCAGGACCTCTTATAAGTATATAGGTCCAGGACCTTTTATAAGTATATAGGTCCAGGACCTTTTATAAGTATATAGGTCCAGGACCTTTTATAAGTATAGGTCCAGGACCTTTTATAAGTATATAGGTCCAGGACCTCTTATAAGTATATAGGTCCAGGACCTCTTATAAGTATAGGACCAGGACCTCTTATAAGTATAGGTCCAGGACCTCTTATAAGTATAGGACCAGGACCTCTTATAAGTATAGGTCCAGGACCTCTTATAAGTATAGGACCAAGACCTCTTATAAGTATAGGTCCAGGACCTCTTATAAGTATAGGACCAAGACCTCTTATAAGTATAGGTCCAGGACCTCTTATAAGTATAGGTCCAGGACCTCTTATAAGTATAGGTCCAGGACCTCTTATAAGTATAGGACCAAGACCTCTTATAAGTATAGGTCCAGGACCTCTTATAAGTATAGGTCCAGGACCTCTTATAAGTATAGGTCCAGGACCTCTTATAAGTATAGGACCAGGACCTCTTATAAGTATAGGACCAGGACCTCTTATAAGTATAGGACCAGGACCTCTTATAAGTATAGGACCAGGACCTTTTATAAGTATAGGACCAGGACCTCTTATAAGTATAGGACCAAGACCTCTTATAAGTATAGGACCAGGACCTCTTATAAGTATAGGACCAGGACCTCTTATAAGTATAGGACCAGGACCTCTTATAAGTATAGGTCCAGGACCTCTTATAAGTATAGGACCAGGACCTCTTATAAGTATAGGTCCAGGACCTCTTATAAGTATAGGTCCAGGACCTCTTATAAGTATAGGTCCAGGACCTCTTATAAGTATAGGACCAAGACCTCTTATAAGTATAGGACCAGGACCTCTTATAAGTATAGGACCAGGACCTCTTATAAGTATAGGACCAGGACCTCTTATAAGTATAGGACCAGGACCTCTTATAAGTATAGGACCAGGACCTCTTATAAGTATAGGACCAGGACCTCTTATAAGTATAGGTCCACCTCTTATAAGTATAGTCCAGTCACCGGACCTCTTATAAGTATAGGACCTCTTATAAGTATAGGACCAGGACCTCTTATAAGTATAGGACCAGGACCTCTTATAAGTATAGGACCAGGACCTCTTATAAGTATAGGTCCAGGACCTCTTATAAGTATAGGACCAGGACATCTTATAAGTATAGGACCAAGACCTCTTATAAGTATAGGACCAGGACCTCTTATAAGTATAGGTCCAGGACCTCTTATAAGTATAGGACCAGGACCTCTTATAAGTATAGGACCAGGACCTCTTATAAGTATAGGACCAGGACCTCTTATAAGTATAGGACCAGGACCTCTTATAAGTATAGGACCAGGACCTCTTATAAGTATAGGACCAGGACCTCTTATAAGTATAGGACCAGGACCTCTTATAAGTATAGGACCAGGACCTCTTATAAGTATAGGACCAGGACCTCTTATAAGTATAGGACCAGGACCTCTTATAAGTATAGGACCAGGACCTCTTATAAGTATAGGACCAGGACCTCTTATAAGTATAGGACCAGGACCTCTTATAAGTATAGGACCACCTTATAAGTATAGGACCAGGACCTCTTATAAGTATAGGACCAGGACCTCTTATAAGTATAGGACCAGGACCTCTTATAAGTATAGGACCAGGACCTCTTATAAGTATAGGTCCAGGACCTCTTATAAGTATAGGTCCAGGACCTCTTATAAGTATAGGTCCAGGACCTCTTATAAGTATAGGACCAGGACCTCTTATAAGTATAGGACGAAGACCTCTTATAAGTATAGGACCAGGACCTCTTATAAGTATAGGACCAGGACCTCTTATAAGTATAGGTCCAGGACCTCTTATAAGTATAGGACCAGGACCTCTTATAAGTATAGGACCAGGACCTCTTATAAGTATAGGACCAGGACCTCTTATAAGTATAGGACCAGGACCTCTTATAAGTATAGGACCAAGACCTCTTATAAGTATAGGACCAGGACCTCTTATAAGTATAGGTCCAGGACCTCTTATAAGTATAGGACCAGGACCTCTTATAAGTATAGGACCAGGACCTCTTATAAGTATAGGACCAGGACCTCTTATAAGTATAGGACCAGGACCTCTTATAAGTATAGGACCAGGACCTCTTATAAGTATAGGACCAGGGACCTCTTATAAGTATAGGACCAGGACCTCTTATAAGTATAGGACCAGGACCTCTTATAAGTATAGGACCAGGACCTCTTATAAGGACCAGGACCTCTTATAAGTATAGGTCCAGGACCTCTTATAAGTATAGGACCAGGACCTCTTATAAGTATAGGACCAGGACCTCTTATAAGTATAGGTCAGGACCTCTTATAAGTATAGGGACCATAAGTATAGGACCAGGACCTCTATAAGTATAGGTCCAGGACCATAAGTATAGACCTCTTATAAGTATAGGACCAGGACCTCTTATAAGTATAGGACCAGGACCTCTTATAAGTATAGTTCCAGGACCTCTTATAAGTATAGTTCCAGGACCTCTTATAAGTATAGGACCAGGACCTCTTATAAGTATAGGTCCAGGACCTCTTATAAGTATAGGTCCAGGACCTCTTATAAGTATAGGACCAGGACCTCTTATAAGTATAGGACCAGGACCTCTTATAAGTATAGGACCAGGACCTCTTATAAGTATAGGACCAGGACCTCTTATAAGTATAGGTCCAGGACCTCTTATAAGTATAGGACCAGGACCTCTTATAAGTATAGGACCAGGACCTCTTATAAGTATAGGTCCAGGACCTCTTATAAGTATAGGTCCAGGACCTCTTATAAGTATAGGTCCAGGACCTCTTATAAGTATAGGACCAAGACCTCTTATAAGTATAGGTCCAGGACCTCTTAAGTATAGGTCAGGACCTCTTATAAGTATAGGTCCAGGACCTCTTATAAGTATAGGTCCAGGACCTCTTATAAGTATAAGGACCAGGACTCTTATAAGTATAGGTCCAGGACCTCTTATAAGTATAGGACCAGGACCTCTTATAAGTATAGGACCAGGACCTCTTATAAGTATAGGTCCAGGACCTCTTATAAGTATAGGACCAGGACCTCTTATAAGTATAGGTCCAGGACCTCTTATAAGTATAGGACCAGGACCTCTTATAAGTATAGGACCAGGACCTCTTATAAGTATAGTTCCAGGACCTCTTATAAGTATAGGACCAGGACCTCTTATAAGTATAGGTCCAGGACCTCTTATAAGTATAGGTCCAGGACCTCTTATAAGTATAGGTCCAGGACCTCTTATAAGTATAGGTCCAGGACCTCTTATAAGTATAGGTCCAGGACCTCTTATAAGTATAGGACCAGGACCTCTTATAAGTATAGGTCCAGGACCTCTTATAAGTATAGGACCAGGACCTCTTATAAGTATAGGACCAGGACCTCTTATAAGTATAGGTCCAGGACCTCTTATAAGTATAGGTCCAGGACCTCTTATAAGTATAGGTCCAGTATAGGACCTCTTATAAGTATAGGACCAGGACCTCTTATAAGTATAGGACCAGGACCTCTTATAAGTATAGGTCCAGGACCTCTTATAAGTATAGGTCCAGGACCTCTTATAAGTATAGGACCAGGACCTCTTATAAGTATAGGACCAGGACCTCTTATAAGTATAGGTCCAGGACCTCTTATAAGTATAGGACCAGGACCTCTTATAAGTATAGGTCCAGGACCTCTTATAAGTATAGGACCAGGACCTCTTATAAGTATAGGACCAGGACTCTTATAAGTATAGGACCAGGACCTCTTATAAGTATAGGTCCAGGACCTCTTATAAGTATAGGACCAGGACCTCTTATAAGTATAGGACCAGGACCTCTTATAAGTATAGGTCCAGGACCTCTTATAAGTATAGGTCCAGGACCTCTTATAAGTATAGGTCCAGGACCTCTTATAAGTATAGGACCAGGACCTCTTATAAGTATAGGACCAGGACCTCTTATAAGTATAGGTCCAGGACCTCTTATAAGTATAGGTCCAGGACCTCTTATAAGTATAGGTCCAGGACCTCTTATAAGTATAGGACCAGGACCTCTTATAAGTATAGGACCAGGACTCTTATAAGTATAGGTCCAGGACCTCTTATAAGTATAGGACCAGGACCTCTTATAAGTATAGGACCAGGACCTCTTATAAGTATAGGACCAGGACCTCTTATAAGTATAGGACCAGGACCTCTTATAAGTATAGGACCAGGACCTCTTATAAGTATAGGACCAGGACCTCTTATAAGTATAGGACCAGGACCTCTTATAAGTATAGGACCAGGACCTCTTATAAGTATAGGTCCAGGACCTCTTATAAGTATAGGACCAGGACCTCTTATAAGTATAGGTCCAGGACCTCTTATAAGTATAGGACCAGGACCTCTTATAAGTATAGGTCCAGGACCTCTTATAAGTATAGGGACTCTTATAAGTATAGGACCAAGACCTCTTATAAGTATAGGTCCAGGACCTCTTATAAGTATAGGACCAGGACCTCTATAAAGTATAGGTCCAGGACCTCTTATAAGTATAGGACCAAGACCTCTTATAAGTATAGGTCCAGGACCAGGACCTCTTATAAGTATAGGTCCAGGACCTCTTATAAGTATAGGTCCAGGACCTCTTATAAGTATAGGACCAGGACCTCTTATAAGTATAGGTCCAGGACCTCTTATAAGTATAGGTCCAGGACCTCTTATAAGTATAGGACCAGGACCTCTTATAAGTATAGGTCCAGGACCTCTTATAAGTATAGGTCCAGGACCTCTTATAAGTATAGGACCAAGACCTCTTATAAGTATAGGACCAGGACCTCTTATAAGTATAGGTCCAGGACCTCTTATAAGTATAGGTCCAGGACCTTTTATAAGTATAGGTCCAGGACCTCTTATAAGTATAGGTCCAGGACCTTTTATAAGTATAGGTCCAGGACCTCTTATAAGTATAGGACCAGGACCTTTTATAAGTATAGGACCAGGACCTTTTATAAGTATAGGTCCAGGACCTTTTATAAGTATAGGTCCAGGACCTTTTATAAGTATAGGTCCAGGACCTTTTGTAAGTATATAAGACCTGGACCTTTTATAAGTATAGGTCCAGGACCTTTTATAAGTATAGGTCCAGGACCTTTTATAAGTATATAGGTCCAGGACCTTTTATAAGTATAGGTCCAGGACCTTTTATAAGTATATAGGTCCAGGACCTATTATAAGTATAGGTCCAGGACCTTTTATAAGTATATAGGTCCAGGACCTTTTATAAGTATAGGTCCAGGACCTTTTATAATTAGGTCCAGGACCTTTTATAAGTATAGGTTCAGGACCTTTTATAAGTATAGGTCCAGGACCTTTTATAGGATGGTCCAGGACCTTTATAGTATAGTCCTGGACCTTTTATAAGTATAGGTCCAGGACCTTTTATAAGTATATAGGTCCAGGACCTTTTATAAGTATCTAGGTCCAGGACCTTTTATAAGTATAGATCCAGGACCTTTTATAAGTATAGGTCCAGGACCTTTTATAAGTATAAGTCCAGGACCTTTTATAGTTATAGGGTCCAGGACCTTTTATAAGTATTGGTCCAGGACCTTTTATAAGTATAGGTCCAGGACCTTTTATAAGTATTGGTCCAGGACCTTTTATAGTATATAGGACCAGGACTTTTATACGTTAGGACCAGGACCTTTTATAAGTATAGGACCAGGACCTTTTATAAGTATAGATCCCGGACCTTTTATAAGTATAAGGACCAGGACCTTTTATAAGTAGTAGGTCCAAGACCTCTTATAATTATAGGTCCAGGACCTCTTATAAGTATTGGTCCAGGACCTTTTATAAGTATAGGACCAGGACCTTTTATAAGTATTGGTCCAGGACCTTTTATAAGTATAGGACCAGGACCCTTTATAAGTATAGGCCCAGGACCTCTTATAAGTATAGGACCAGGACCTCTTATAAGTATAGGACCAGGACCTCTTATAAGTATAGGACCAGGACCTCTTATAAGTATAGGACCAGGACCTCTTATAAGTATAGGACCAGGACCTCTTATAAGTATAGGACCAAGGACCTCTTATAAGTATAGGACCAGGACCTCTTATAAGTATAGGACCAGGACCTCTTATAAGTATAGGACCAGGACCTCTTATAAGTATAGGACCAGGACCTCTTATAAGTATAGGACCAGGACCTTTTATAAGTATAGGACCTCTTATAAGTATAGGTCCAGGACCTCTTATAAGTATAGGTCCAGGACCTCTTATAAGTATAGGTCCAGGACCTCTTATAAGTATAGGACCAGGACCTCTTATAAGTATAGGACCAAGACCTCTTATAAGTATAGGACCCAGGACCTCTTATAGTATAGGACCAGTACCTCTTATAAGTATAGGACCAAGACCTCTTATAAGAAAGATATAGGGACCAGGACCTTTTATAAGTATAGGACCAGGACCTTTTATAAGTATAGGACCAGGACCTCTTATAAGTATAGGACCAAGACCTCTTATAAGTATAGGTCCAGGACCTCTTATAAGTATAGGACCAGGACCTCTTATAAGTATAGGACCAGGACCTCTTATAAGTATAGGACCAGGACCTCTTATAAGTATAGGACCAGGACCTCTTATAAGTATAGGACCAGGACCTCTTATAAGTATAGGTCCAGGACCTCTTATAAGTATAGGACCAGGACCTCTTATAAGTATAGGACCAGGACCTCTTATAAGTATAGGACCAGGACCTCTTATAAGTATAGGACCAGGACCTCTTATAAGTATAGGTCCAGGACCTCTTATAAGTATAGGACCAGACCTCTTATAAGTATAGTACCAGGACCTCTTATAAGTATAGGACCAGGACCTCTTATAAGTATAGGACCAGGACCTCTTATAAGTATAGGTCCAGGACCTCTTATAAGTATAGGACCAGGACCTCTTATAAGTATAGGACCAGTCTTATAAGTATAGGTCCAGGACCTCTTATAAGTATAGGACCAAGACCTCTTATAAGTATAGGACCAGGACCTCTTATAAGTATAGGTCCAGGACCTCTTATAAGTATAGGACCAGGACCTCTTATAAGTATAGGACCAGGACCTCTTATAAGTATAGGACCAGGACCTCTTATAAGTATAGGTCCAGGACCTCTTATAAGTATAGGTCCAGGACCTCTTATAAGTATAGGACCAGGACCTCTTATAAGTATAGGGACCAGGACCTCTTATAAGTATAGGTCCAGGACCTCTTATAAGTATAGGACCAAGACCTCTTATAAGTATAGGACCAGGACCTCTTATAAGTATAGGACCAGGACCTCTTATAAGTATAGGACCAGGACCTCTTATAAGTATAGGTCCAGGACCTCTTATAAGTATAGGACCAGGACCTCTTATAAGTATAGGACCAGGACCTCTTATAAGTATAGGTCCAGGACCTCTTATAAGTATAGGTCCAGGACCTCTTATAAGTATAGGACCAGGACCTTTTATAGTATAGGTCCAGGACCTCTTATAAGTATTTTTAAGTATAGTCCAGGACCTTTCTAAGTATAAGACCTAACTATAAGGGTCCAGGACCAGAATCTTATAAGTATAGGACCAGGACCTCTTATAAGTATAGGACCAGGACCTCTTATAAGTATAGGACCAGGACCTCTTATAAGTATAGGACCAGGACCTCTTATAAGTATAGGACCAGGACCTCTTATAAGTATAGGACCAGGACCTCTTATAAGTATAGGACCAGGACCTCTTATAAGTATAGGACCAGACCTCTTATAAGTATAGGACCAGGACCTCTTATAAGTATAGGACCAGGACCTCTTATAAGTATAGGACCAGGACCTCTTATAAGTATAGGACCAGGACCTCTTATAAGTATAGGACCAGGACCTCTTATAAGTATAGGACCAGGACCTCTTATAAGTATAGGACCAGGACCTCTTATAAGTATAGGACCAGGACCTCTTATAAGTATAGGACCAGGACCTCTTATAAGTATAGGACCAGGACCTCTTATAAGTATAGGACCAGGACCTCTTATAAGTATAGGACCAGGACCTCTTATAAGTATAGGACCAGGACCTCTTATAAGTATAGGACCAGGACCTCTTATAAGTATAGGACCAGGACCTCTTATAAGTATAGGACCAGGACCTCTTATAAGTATAGGACCAGGACCTCTTATAAGTATAGGACCAGGACCTCTTATAAGTATAGGACCAGGACCTCTTATAAGTATAGGACCAGGACCTCTTATAAGTATAGGACCAGGACCTCTTATAAGTATAGGACCAGGACCTCTTATAAGTATAGGACCAGGACCTCTTATAAGTATAGGACCAGGACCTCTTATAAGTTTATAAGTATAGGTCCAGGACCTCATCAAAACGTCGTATATAAACAAATCATTAAAATATAACTTGAAAAAAGGTGATCAAAGTTAATATTTTATATATAATTTTTGTGACAATTTATTTCTATTAAGACAAAAATGTTTTATGAATAACGATGAAGAACATCTATACTGACTTTACATTGTCAGTATACTGACTATATTATCAGTATAGTCTTTATATTGTCAGTATACTGACTATATTATCAGTATACTGACTTTATATTGTCAGTATACTGACTTTACATTGTCAGTATACTGACTTTACATTGTCAGTATACTGACTTTATATTGTCAGTATACTGACTTTACATTGTCAGTATACTGACTATATTATCAGTATACTGACTTTACATTGTCAGTATACTGACTTTACATTGTCAGTATACTGACTTTACATTGTCAGTATACTGACTTTACATTGTCAGTATACTGACTTTACATTGTCAGTATACTGACTTTATATTGTCAGTATACTGACTTTACATTGTCAGTATACTGACTTTATATTGTCAGTATACTGACTATATTATCAGTATACTGACTTTACATTGTCAGTATACTGACTTTACATTGTCAGTATACTGACTTTATATTGTCAGTATACTGACTTTACATTGTCAGTATATTGACTTTACATTGTCAGTATACTGACTTTATTGCAGCATAATAGTTTACTAGTTACTACCATCTTGAGATGATTTCGGGGCTTTAGTGTCCCCGCGGCCCGGTCCTCGACCAGGCTTCCACTCCCCCAGGAAGCAGCCCGTGACAGCTGACTAACACCCAGGTACCTATTTTACTGCTAGGCAACAGGGGCATAGGGTGAAAGAAACTCTGCCTATTGTTTCTCGCCGGCGCCTGGGATCGAACCCAGGACCACAGGATCACAAGTCCAGCATGTTGTCCGCTCGGCCGACCGGCTCCCCGGTTGTACTAGTTTACTATGGTAAACTCTCCACCTCAGGATACCAAGATAACCTTTGTTGTACTGAAGAAAAAAAAAAATCTTTATTTCTTTAATAAAGATAATAAAGATAATAAAGATAATCTTTAATAAAATCTTTACATCTTTATTTACCATAAAATCCGTGCGAGGATTTAATACACTATACTGATCTTCTGTTGAGCAGTGAGCCTTTTTTTGTGACAATAGATCATATGGGAATTTAAGAGTATATTATGCAAAAGGTATATGTAAATTGGTGAGGAATAATAAGCAGGTTATAACCGTATATCTGGTATGCTGTCATATGGTGTACTGGTGTACTGGTGTACCGGTGTACTGGTGTACTGGTGTACCGGTGTACTGGTGTACTGGTGTACAGGTGTACTGGTGTACCGGTGTACTGGTGTACTGGTGTACAGGTGTACTGGTGTACTAGTGTACTGGTGTACTGGTGTACTGGTGTACTAGTGTACTAGTGTACTGGTGTACAGGTGTACTGGTGTACTGGTGTACTGGTGTACTGGTGTACTGGTGTACAGGTGTACAGGTGTACTGGTGTACAGGTGTACTAGTGTACAGGTGTACTGGTGTACTGGTGTACTGGTGTACTAGTGTACTGGTGTACAGGTGTACTGGTGTACTGGTGTACTAGTGTACTGGTGTACTGGTGTACTGGTGTACAGGTGTACAGGTGTACTGGTGTACTAGTGTACTGGTGTACTGGTGTACTAGTGTACTAGTGTACTGGTGTACTGGTGTACTGGTGTACTAGTGTACTGGTGTACTGGTGTACTAGTGTACTGGTGTACTGGTGTACTGGTGTACTAGTGTACTGGTGTACTGGTGTACTGGTGTACTGGTGTACTAGTGTACTGGTGTACTGGTGTACTGGTGTACTGGTGTACTAGTGTACTGGTGTACTGGTGTACTAGTGTACTGGTGTACTGGTGTACTGGTGTACTGGTGTACTGGTGTACTAGTGTACTGGTGTACTGGTGTACTAGTGTTCTAGTGTACTGGTGTACAGGTGTACTGGTGTACTGGTGTACTGGTGTACAGGTGTACTAGTGTACTGGTGTACTGGTGTACTGGTGTACAGGTGTACTGGTGTACTGGTGTACTGGTGTACAGGTGTACTGGTGTACTGGTGTACTGGTGTACAGGTGTACTGGTGTACTGGTGTACTGGTGTACTGGTGTACTGGTGTACAGGTGTACTGGTGTACTGGTGTACTAGTGTACTGGTGTACTGGTGTACAGGTGTACAGGTGTACTGGTGTACTGGTGTACAGGTGTACTGGTGTACAGGTGTACTGGTGTACTGGTGTACAGGTGTACTGGTGTACTGGTGTACTGGTGTACAGGTGTACTGGTGTACAGGTGTACTGGTGTACTGGTGTACAGGTGTACTGGTGTACTGGTGTACTGGTGTACTAGTGTACTGGTGTACAAGTGTACTGGTGTACTGGTGTACTGGTGTACTGGTGTACAGGTGTACTGGTGTACTGGTGTACTAGTGTACTGGTGTACTGGTGTACAGGTGTACTGGTGTACAGGTGTATTAGTGTACGTGTGTACTGGTGTACTAGTGTACTGGTGTACTGGTGTACAGGTGTACTGGTGTACTGGTGTACAGGTGTACTGGTGTACAGGTGTACTGGTGTACAGGTGTACAGGTATACTGGTGTACTGGTGTACTGGTGTACAGGTGTACTGGTGTACAGGTGTACTGGTGTACTGGTGTACTGGTGTACTGGTGTACTAGTGTACTGGTGTACTGGTGTACAGGTGTACTGGTGTAGTGGTGTACTGGTGTACAGGTGTACTGGTGTACTGGTGTACTGGTGTACTAGTGTACTGGTGTACTGGTGTACTGGTGTACAGGTGTACTGGTGTACAGGTGTACTGGTGTACGGGTGTACTGGTGTACTGGTGTACTGGTGTACTGGTGTACTGGTGTACTGGTGTACTGGTGTACTGGTGTACTGGTGTACTGGTGTACTGGTGTACAGGTGTACTGGTGTACTGGTGTACTGGTGTACAGGTGTACTGGTGTACTGGTGTACAGGTGTACTGGTGTACAGGTGTACTGGTGTACTGGTGTACAGGTGTACTGGTGTACAGGTGTACTGGTGTACTGGTGTACTGGTGTACTGGTGTACTGGTGTACTGGTGTACAGGTGTACTGGTGTACTGGTGTACTGGTGTACAGGTGTACTGGTGTACTGGTGTACTGGTGTACAGGTGTACTGGTGTACTGGTGTACTGGTGTACAGGTGTACTGGTGTACTGGTGTACTGGTGTACTGGTGTACAGGTGTACTGGTGTACTGGTGTACTAGTGTACTGGTGTACTGGTGTACAGGTGTACTGGTGTACTGGTGTACTGGTGTACAGGTGTACTGGTGTACTGGTGTACTGGTGTACAGGTGTACTGGTGTACTGGTGTACAGGTGTACTGGTGTACTGGTGTACTGGTGTACTGGTGTACTGGTGTACAGGTGTACTGGTGTACTGGTGTACTGGTGTACTGGTGTACTGGTGTACTGGTGTACTGGTGTACTGGTGTACTGGTGTACTGGTGTACTGGTGTACTGGTGTACTGGTGTACTAGTGTACTGGTGTAGGTGTACTGGTGTACTGGTGTACTGGTGTACTGGTGTACTAGGTGTACTGGTGTACACTGGTGTACTGGTGTACTGGTGTACAGGTGTACTGGTGTACAGGTGTACTGGTGTACTGGTGTACAGGTGTACAGGTGTACTGGTGTACTGGTGTACTGGTGTACAGGTGTACTGGTGTACTGGTGTACTGGTGTACTAGTGTACTGGTGTACTGGTGTACAGGTGTACTGGTGTACTGGTGTACAGGTGTACTGGTGTACTGGTGTACTGGTGTACTAGTGTACTGGTGTACTGGTGTACTGGTGTACAGGTGTACTGGTGTACTGGTGTACAGGTATACTGGTGTACTGGTGTACTGGTGTACAGGTGTACTGGTGTACTGGTGTACTGGTGTACTAGTGTACTGGTGTACTGGTGTACAGGTGTACTGGTGTACTGGTGTACAGGTGTACTGGTGTACTGGTGTACTGGTGTACTAGTGTACTGGTGTACTGGTGTACTGGTGTACAGGTGTACTGGTGTACTGGTGTACAGGTGTACAGGTATACTGGTGTACTGGTGTACTGGTGTACAGGTGTACTGGTGTACTGGTGTACTGGTGTACTGGTGTACTAGTGTACTGGTGTACTGGTGTACAGGTGTACTGGTGTACTGGTGTACTGGTGTACAGGTGTACTGGTGTACTGGTGTACTGGTGTACTAGTGTACTGGTGTACTGGTGTACTGGTGTACAGGTGTACTGGTGTACAGGTGTACTGGTGTACGGGTGTACTGGTGTACAGGTGTACTGGTGTACTGGTGTACTGGTGTACTGGTGTACTGGTGTACAGGTGTACTGGTGTACTGGTGTACTGGTGTACAGGTGTACTGGTGTACTGGTGTACTGGTGTACAGGTGTACTGGTGTACTGGTGTACAGGTGTACTGGTGTACTGGTGTACTGGTGTACTGGTGTACAGGTGTACTGGTGTACTGGTGTACTAGGGTACAGGTGTACTGGTGTACAGGTGTACTGGTGTACTGGTGTACTGGTGTACAGGTGTACTGGTGTACTGGTGTACAGGTGTACTGGTGTACTGGTGTACTGGTGTACTAGTGTACAGGTGTACTGGTGTACTGGTGTACTGGTGTACAGGTGTACTGGTGTACTGGTGTACTGGTAAACAGGTGTACTGGTGTACTGGTGTACTGGTGTACAGGTGTACTGGTGTACTGGTGTACTGGTGTACAGGTGTACTGGTGTACTGGTGTACAGGTGTACTGGTGTACTGGTGTACTGGTGTACAGGTGTACTGGTGTACAGGTGTACTGGTGTACTGGTGTACTGGTGTACTAGTGTACAGGTGTACAGGTGTACTGGTGTACTGGTGTACTGGTGTACTGGTGTACAGGTGTACTGGTGTACTGGTGTACTGGTGTACAGGTGTACTGGTGTACTGGTGTACTGGTGTACAGGTGTACTGGTGTACTAGTGTACTGGTGTACTGGTGTACTGGTGTACTGGTGTACTGGTCTACAGGTGTACTGGTGTACTGGTGTACTGGTGTACAGGTGTACTGGTGTACTGGTGTACTGGTATACAGGTGTACTGGTGTACTGGTGTACAGGTGTACAGGTGTACTGGTGTACTGGTGTACTGGTGTACAGGTGTACTGGTGTACTGGTGTACAGGTGTACTGGTGTACTGGTGTACTAGTGTACAGGTGTACAGGTGTACTGGTGTATTGGTGTACAGGTGTACTGGTGTACTAGTGTACAGGTGTACTGGTGTACTGGTGTACAGGTGTACTGGTGTACTGGTGTACTGGTGTACTGGTGTACTAGTGTACTGGTGTACTGGTGTACTGGTGTACTGGTGTACAGGTGTACTGGTGTACTGGTGTACTGGTGTACAGGTGTACTAGTGTACTGGTGTACTGGTGTACAGGTGTACTAGTGTACAGGTGTACAGGTGTACAGGTGTACAGGTGTACTGGTGTACAGGTGTACTGGTGTACAGGGGGCGCCATTCTGGGTCCTTGGTAATCTTGGCAATAAGTGATATTTAGGTTACTGGAACGCTCGCTTGATTCACTGGGCTGTTGGTGTCGGCCTTGCATTTGCATTTTTGTGTTGTGTGTGTACTCGCCTAATTGTGCTTGCAGGGGTTGAACTCTGGCTCTTTGGTCCCGCCTCTCAACCGTCAATCAACTGGTATACTGGTTCCTGAGCCTACTGGACTCTATCATATCTACACTTGAAACTGTGTATGGAGTCAGCCTCCACCACATCACTGTGTGTGTGTGTGTGTGTGTGTGTGTGTGTGTGTGTGTGTGTGTGTGTGTGTGTGTGTGTGTGTGTACTCACCTAATTGTACTCACCTAATTGTGAGTACAATTAGGTGAGTACACACACACACACACACGTGTGTGTGTGTGTGTGTGTGTGTGTGTGTGTGTGTGTGTGTGTGTGTGTGTGTGTGTGTGTGTGCAATTTGATTTTTTTATTTTTGTTCATAAATATCATTATTTTGGATTTAATAGGTTTATTAGTCTTTTTTTGTGTTTAAGAATTGGTATTTATTTTTGGAAGTATTTTATCTATTAAAAAAATTGGATGGGGTACCTGCCAGGTCTGCTCAGGTATCATAGATCTGTGTGTGTCTATTTCTGTCTCTATGTGTCTATTTCTATTTCTTTGTTTATCACTTTCTATTTCCCATATATCTTTGTCACTACATTTCTGTTTATCTCTTCTGTCTGTGTTGGGCATGTACCCAACAGTAGTCAACATGCAAAGTTGGGAAAGCTCTTGCCCCGAGCGTCTGTCTTCCAAGCGTGGACAGACATTCCACTTTATTAAAACAGATTCTGTTATGAACAAATGGACAAATCCACAAGGGCCGTGACGAGGATTCGAACCTGCGTCCGGGAGCATCCGGGAGATTCTGTTATTCTCGCATAAAGTTACCAGACGGATAGAACGTGCAGGAATGAACCCAAACAATTCGTATATTGAACACAATATTAACATTGCTGTTTGCAATGAACATAATGATATCAGGATAACTTATGCAGAAAAATGTTGAGCTGGTCTGACTGTATTGCACTTGTAAGAGATGTGATAACGTGTAGCTGAGATAAGAGGATAAGGAGCTGGGATATGAGGATAAGGAGCTGGGATAAGAATATAAGGAGCTCGGATATAAGGACATTTCTCCAACGGTACCTTCGGGCTCTCGAGGATCGAACACCGACCTTGCAAGAAGCCTGTCTGCAGGGTCAGCGATCTAGCTGTACCGATTAATGCAGTAACGTGACATACAACCAACACAAAACCTTATTTTGACTTTGTCACAACGCAATAATTTTGCAGCAACGTATCCACAACATTGGGGGGTACATTGCTGCAACATTGAGGTCACGTTGCCAGTTTGGTACGGCTTGCTTCCCCGTGTGTGCCATGATCTGGACGTTGTTAATCTTCAACACCGCTGTCAATATCAAACTGCCCGTTTTCAACAGTTTTTTTCTCAGTTATCAGCAACTACACCACAGTTAATGGGCATTCTTTGGGACTGGACACCGTTCCAATCCCTTTCCAGTCACAACTACCATTCCAATCCCCTCCCAGTCACCCCTACCATTCCAATCCCCCTCCCTCCCAGCCACCCCTACCATTCCAATCCCCCTCCCAGCCACCCCTACCATTCCAATCCCCCTACCATTCCAATCCCCCTCCCAGTCACCCCTACCATTCCAATCCCCCTCCCTCCCAGCCACCCCTACCATTCCAATCCCCCTCCCAGCCACCCCTACCATTCCAATCCCCCTACCAGCCACCCCTACCATTCCAATCCCCCTCCCTCCCAGCCACCCCTACCATTCCAATCCCCCTCCCTCCCAGCCACCCCTACCATTCCAATCCCCCTCCCTCCCAGCCACCCCTACCATTCCAATCCCCTCCCAGCCACCCCTACCATTCCAATCCCTCCCAGTCACCCCTACCATTCCAATCCCCCTACCAGCCACTCCTACCATTCCAATCCCCCTCCCAGCCAGCCACCCCTACCATTCCAATCCCCCTCCCAGCCACCCCTACCATTCCATCCCCCTTCCCAGGCTGGTCTTCTCTTCCAGCAGGTGACCTCCACCTGTCAGCCACAAGCTTAGAGCAGCGAGAGGACTAGCGCAGTTACCCGCAGTCAACATTATAGCGAGAGTGATATGCAAATTACTCCGCGAGATGGTAATACCTTATGCATTTTATGGGGTGGTTGTTGTGGTAGGGGGGGCGGGGGATAGAGGTTGTTGTGGTGATTGCGGGTGTTAGTGAAAGTGTAAACAAGGGGAAAGTGTGACATTTAAGGTCATTAAGTAAGGTGAATTAGATTTGTATAAACATTACTCGCAGCTCTTGAGAATTGAGTCCTTCCGCCTTTCTTGACTAGGATTCAATAAGCATTTACGTGTCAACTTGCGAAACCTTTACATCTTTCCTCAGTCAGGGTGGTATTAGTCTGCAGGTATTAAACAGTTTACGAGGTTGTAAACTCCACAACCCGAGGTTGTTATTGTTATAAATAACCTCGTATAGTGCTTTCGGGGCTCATAACCTGTTTAATATTTGTAAACATAGCCGCCATGATTGTGGAAAGATGTAAAGGTTTCGTAAATTCTTCGTGAATCCTGGCTCTAGTTTTGATGATCGAGTTTGGATAGTACATGAGAAGCAAAGTCTCTCTCTCTCTCTCTCTCTCTCTCTCTCTCTCTCTCTCTCTCTCTCTCTCTCTCTCTCTCTCTCTCTCTCTCTCTCTCTCTCTCTCTCTCTCTCTCTCTCTCTGTGTCTCTGTCTGTCTGTCTGTCTGTCTGTCTGTCTCTCTCTCTCTCTCTCTCTCTCTCTCTCTCTCTCTCTCTCTCTCTCTCTCTCTCTCTCTCTCTCTCTCTCTCTCTGTGTCTCTGTCTGTCTGTCTGTCTGTCTGTCTGTCTGTCTGTCTGTCTGTCTGTCTGTCTGTCTGTCTGTCTGTCTGTCTCTCTCTCTCTCTCTCTCTCTCTCTCTCTCTCTTCCCTCTCTCTCTCTCTGTCTCTCTCTCTCTGTCTCTCTCTCTCTCTCTCTCACTCTCTCTCTCTCTTTAAGCGGATTGGTCGAGTCCGTTCAAAAATGCCACAGTTTAGGTGAGAGAACAGGGTTTCTCCTCTTAATTCTCTTCCTGAGAAGAGTAAGAGAGAATCTGGAGGGTAAGGCTCCAAGGACCTACTCACTGGATAACATATACTCGCGTAACGTTGAAGCAACATTCAGATACGTTACTTGTAGAAGATGTCCCTTGGGTCCCCTTCGGTGTAACTACTACATTTAGTTTAATACGTTGTAGCAAGGTAACCGTAATGTATTTTTTACGTTGAAGTAGCACACCACGTTATTTTTACGTTGCAGCGACGTAACCAATGTTATTTTTACGTTGCAGCGACGTAACCAATGTTATTTTTACGTTGCAGCGACGTAACCAATGTTATTTTTACGTTGCAGCGACGTAACCAATGTTATTTTTACGTTGCAGAGACGTAACCAATGTTATTTTTACGTTGCAGCGACGTAATCAATGTTATTTTTACGTTGCAGCGACGTAACCAATGTTATTTTTACGTTGCAGCGACGTAACCAATGTTATTTTTACGTTGCAGCGACGTAACCAATGTTATTTTTACGTTGCAGCAACATAACCAATGTTATTTGTACGCTGTAGCGACGTAATCAAAATCTTTTGACTTTGTAGCGGCATAGTCTTATTATTTACGATTAGCTCCGTAAACACAACGTTGTGGCAACATTGTGCATTTACTAGGGTAAATATATACATCTCCAGTACCCTGGAGCTACAATTGGTTCCGCTGGCCAATTGGACCACAGAAACCCACTCTGCTCATGTATATGGCCAGCTGCATGAAGTATGGCCAGCTGCATGAAGTATGGCCAGTCTGCATGAAGTATGGCCAGCTGCATGAAGTATGGCCAGCTGCATGAAGTATGGCCAGCTGCATGAAGTATGGCCAGCTGCATGAAGTATGGCCAGCTGCATGAAGTATGGCCAGTCTGCTGCATGGCCGACCCCAGACAACACTCTCATAGCGAAGTTTAAGCCGCCAACCACACACCGAAACTACGACGTTTTTACAACATTCGAACAAGTTTTAACACCTTCTAACCAGTTATAACAACCAATATAGCATGTCGTAGCAACGTTCTAATACGTCATAAACACGTTAAGCCAAGATGTAACAACTTTATTACAAGTTGTAACAACGTTCTAATACGTTATAAACACGTTAAGCCAAGATGTAACAACTTTATTACAAGTTGTAACAACGTTCTAATACGTTATAAACACGTTAAGCCAAGATGTAACAACTTTATTACAAGTTGTAACAACGTTCTAATACGTTATAAACACGTTAAGCCAAGATGTAACAACTTTATTACAAGTTGTAACAACGTTCTAATACGTTATAAACACGTTAAGCCAAGATGTAACAACTTTATTACAAGTTGTAACAACGTTCTAATACGTTATAAACACGTTAAGCCAAGATGTAACAACTTTATTACAAGTTGTAACAACGTTCTAATACGTTATAAACACGTTAAGCCAAGATGTAACAACTTTATTACAAGTTGTAACAACGTTCTAATACGTTATAAACACGTTAAGCCAAGATGTAACAACTTTATTACAAGTTGTAACAACGTTCTAATACGTTATAAACACGTTAAGCCAAGATGTAACAACTTTATTACAAGTTGTAACAACGTTCTAATACGTTATAAACACGTTAAGCCAAGATGTAACAACTTTATTACAAGTTGTAACAACGTTCTAATACGTTATAAACACGTTAAGCCAAGATGTAACAACTTATTACAAGTTGTAACAACGTTCTAATACGTTATAAACACGTTAAGCCAAGATGTAACAACTTATTACAAGTTGTAACAACGTTCTAATACGTTATAAACACGTTAAGCCAAGATGTAACAACTTTATTACAAGTTGTAACAACGTTCTAATACGTTATAAACACGTTAAGCCAATATGTAACAACTTTATTACAAGTTGTAACAACGTTCTAATACGTTATAAACACGTTAAGCCAATATGTAACAACTTTATTACAAGTTGTAACAAGCGGAAAATAGAGACAGTTTCGGTTTGTAGATGCAAAGGAAACTCCTTATAAACAAAATTCCTAAAATACGCAGAAGCTGTGATCCATAATACTGTTGGTAATAGCATTTCAATCACTTGGATCACTGGAGACTCAAATTCTAGTCTGGAAAATCCAAGGTGGTTGTTCTTATTAGGAGCAACTAGTGGTCCTGTGGGTTCTTCTTGAGATGATTTCGGGGCTTTAGTGTCCCCGCGGCCCGGTCCTCGACCAGGCCTCCACCCCCAGGAAGCAGTCCGTGACAGCTGACTAACACCCAGGTGCTAATTTTACTCCTAGGTAACAGGGGCATAGGGTGAAAGAAACTCTGCCCATTGTTTCTCGCCGGCGCCTGGGATCGAACCCAGGACCACAGGATCACAAGACCAGCGTGCTGTCCGCTCGGCCGACCGGCTCCCTGGGTGTGTTAAGAAGAAAATCCTCTCAGGAATGCAGCTTAATTGGGGTCCTGTATTTTCATTGTTTGGCTGTAGTAATGGGTGGAGAATCAACTACCAGTTACCTCTAGGTGGTTCTGCTGTTACCGGGCCAAAACATGACCTGTATGTTGGTAATTTGATGAGTGTGTTTGCAGTGAAGTGCTTCTGCTATGCGTAAGCTGGAGACAATGTGTCACCCAACACACACATCTGAAAATAAAGAAATGTTATAACCATTAGACCTTTATAATGTTATAAGGTTATCTTGAGGTTATCTTGAGATGATTTCGGGGCTTTTAGTGTCCCCGCGGCCCGGTCCTCGACCAGGCCTCCACCCCCAGGAAGCAGCCCGTGACAGCTGACTAACTCCCAGGTACCTATTTACTGCTAGGTAACAGGGGCATTCAGGGTGAAAGAAACTTTTGCCCATTTGTTTCTGCCTCGTGCGGGAATCGAACCCGCGCCACAGAATTACGAGTCCTGCGCGCTATCCACCAGGCTACGAGGCCCTGGTGGATAACCATAAAGAAATGACAACGTTTTGGTCCGTCCTGGACCAGTAGGAAGTCGGGTGATAAAATCAAAGTGGAAGAGATAAAGAATATAAGGGATAAGAGCGAGAATGCTCCACAATGGGCCGTGATGAGGATTCGAACCTACGCACGGGATGTGTACATTTGAGTATATACTGTGAAATGGAAGAACCAACAGCAACAAAGCCTAACTAAGGTCCATGTTAGATATGTTGTGTATCAGAGCCGGTAAGATAAGATTCCCCTGTGAAGATTGGAGGCGGGAAAGATTATTGTAGAAGACCAATCAATAGGATGATTAGAATCCCTAACATGAGAGAAGAGAGCACCAAGGAAGCACCAAGGATAAAAGCACCATAGATGGAAGCACCATGGATGGAAGCACCATAGATGGAAGCACCATAGATGGAAGCACCATAGATGGAAGCACCATAGATGGAAGCACCAAGGATAAAAGCACCATAGATGGAAGCACCATAGATGGAAGCACCATAGATGGAAGCACCATAGATGGAAGCACCAATGAAGCACCATAGATGGAAGCACCAATGAAGCACCATAGATGGAAGCACCAATGAAGCACCATAGATGGAAGCACCAATGAAGCACCATAGATGGAAGCACCATAGATGGAAGCACCATGGATGGAAGCATCATGGATGGAAGCACCATAGATGGAAGCACCATGGATGGAAGCACCATAGATGGAAGCACCATAGATGTAAGCACGAAGGATAAAAGCACCATAGATGGAAGCACCATAGATGGAAATAAAATACCCATATTTGCCACCCAAAAAATCCTATTTTAACCCCCCTAAATAACCTTTCAGAAAGACCGAGCCCAAGAGCTAAAGCCCCCTCCTTCACTGGCGTACAAGCCAGTACAATTAAACAGACGCATTAAACGTTGCGTTTTATACAAGAGCTTTAGAGTTAAGACTTTCCTCGCTCCAACATTGTGTGCAGATGGCTCAGAGGGATGTCGTGGGCTGACTTAGCTGTTGTTGTTGGCATACAAACCGTTCTCTTGGTGACGTACAAGTGTGGTAGCTTCTCGCCCGTGTAAAGGCAGTATAAGCACCTCTCTTCGAAAATATGCTAGTTGCTAGAGGCTAGTTAGTTGTTATCAGTCTGGAAACTATAGTCGGTAGTTAGGTTGTTACTTGCTAGTAACTATCTGGTAATTAGTCTTAAGGACATGCAACACCAGGAAATGCACGTTTGCAACAATTATGGAATTCATAATTGCTACTCTGATAAAACGTCCTAGCAGCAGTTATATGTAATTTACACAATATGTCCTAAATTATAATCACACAGAATGTCCCATACCGGCCAATGGCAGTCCCACACCACCCACGTGTCATCATGAAAAGTTGGGTGAAGCTATCCCATAGCCTCTAGCCTCCATCTTAAGACAAACGAGGCATTCTCTTGTAATACAGATTAATATCATAGATTTAAACTTTTACACACACACACAAGGTTACATAGATATTTTATAGTTATGATTCCAGGAGTGCGGAGATTACTATAAGAAAGAATCTGTTCTAATGATAATTGTAGATGTGTATTGTGTGGGTTGGTTGGTGCACGCTGAAGGGTTGTTAAGTACTAACTGCCGTAATCTCCCGCTGTTCTGTCGTGTCTCGCTGTCCCTCAAAGGACTGACAGACAATTAAACTCGTCACTCATTTGAGTGACTTGACACTCATGACAACATCTTATATTATTATTACTGGCAGTGGGAGGGGCTCTTAGTTACATCTCTGCCAAGTTAGGTTCGAACCCATTGAAGAACACGATGTTCTCTGTAGCGGAAATTATTCACTTTACGTAACATCTTTAAACCCCAGTTACTTTATTCCTCTCGCCTGGGCTCTCTAGGAGACTCGAACCCTGGTCCCCACGCGTGTAAAGCCGAAGCTGTATCGACTGGGCTATGAGTAGCCTTAATAAGGCAATTCTTCCTATCTGCTCTGTGATAAACCAGGACCTGGAGATGTGAGTCTGGAGATGTTAGGAGTCATAATATGTGTGCTAAATCATTGTGGTGCTAAACCATTGTGGTGCTAAACCATTATGGTGCTAAACCATTGTGGTGCTAAACCCTTGTGTGCTAAACCCTTGTGGTGCTAAACCATTGTGGTGCTAAACCATTATGGTGCTAAACCATTGTGTGCTAAACCCTTGTGGTGCTAAACCATTATGTGCTAAACCATTGTGGTGCTAAACCATTGTGGTGCTAAACCATTGTGGTGCTAAACCATTATGGTGCTAAACCATTGTGGTGCTAAACCCTTGTGGTGCTAAACTCTTGTGGTGCTAAACCATTGTGGTGCTAAACCCTTGTGGTGCTAAACCCTTGTGGTGCTAAACCATTGTGGTGCTAAACCATTGTGGTGCTAAACCCTTGTGTGCTAAACCCTTGTGGTGCTAAACCCTTGTGTGCTAAACCCTTGTGGTGCTAAACCCTTGTGTGCTAAACCCTTGTGTGCTAAACCCTTGTGTGCTAAACCATTGTGGTGCTAAACCATTGTGGTGCTAAACCCTTGTGGTGCTAAACCCTTGTGGTGCTAAACCCTTGTGGTGCTAAACCCTTGTGTGCTAAACCCTTGTGGTGCTAAACCCTTGTGTGCTAAACCCTTGTGTGCTAAACCCTTGTGGTGCTAAACCATTGTGTGCTAAACCCTTGTGGTGCTAAACCCTTGTGGTGCTAAACCCTTGTGGTGCTAAACCCTTGTGTGCTAAACCCTTGTGGTGCTAAACCATTGTGGTGCTAAACCATTGTGGTGCTAAACCATTGTGGTGCTAAACCATTGTGGTGCTAAACCATTGTGGTGCTAAACCCTTGTGGTGCTAAACCCTTGTGGTGCTAAACCCTTGTGGTGCTAAACCATTGTGTGCTAAACCATTGTGGTGCTAAACCCTTGTGGTGCTAAACCATTGTGGTGCTAAACCCTTGTGGTGCTAAACCATTGTGGTGCTAAACCCTTGTGGTGCTAAACCCTTGTGGTGCTAAACCCTTGTGGTGCTAAACCCTTGTGGTGCTAAACCATTGTGGTGCTAAACCATTGTGGTGCTAAACCCTTGTGGTGCTAAACCATTGTGGTGCTAAACCCTTGTGGTGCTAAACCCTTGTGGTGCTAAACCCTTGTGGTGCTAAACCCTTGTGGTGCTAAACCCTTGTGGTGCTAAACCCTTGTGGTGCTAAACCCTTGTGTGCTAAACCCTTGTGTGCTAAACCCTTGTGGTGCTAAACCCTTGTGGTGCTAAACCATTGTGGTGCTAAACCATTGTGTGCTAAACCCTTGTGGTGCTAAACCCTTGTGGTGCTAAACCATTGTGGTGCTAAACCCTTGTGGTGCTAAACCCTTGTGGTGCTAAACCATTGTGGTGCTAAACCCTTGTGGTGCTAAACCCTTGTGGTGCTAAACCCTTGTGGTGCTAAACCATTGTGGTGCTAAACCCTTGTGTGCTAAACCCTTGTGGTGCTAAACCATTGTGGTGCTAAACCATTGTGGTGCTAAACCATTGTGGTGCTAAACCCTTGTGGTGCTAAACCATTGTGGTGCTAAACCCTTGTGGTGCTAAACCATTGTGGTGCTAAACCCTTGTGTGCTAAACCATTGTGTGCTAAACCCTTGTGGTGCTAAACCCTTGTGGTGCTAAACCATTGTGGTGCTAAACCCTTGTGGTGCTAAACCATTGTGGTGCTAAACCATTGTGGTGCTAAACCATTGTGGTGCTAAACCCTTGTGGTGCTAAACCATTGTGGTGCTAAACCATTGTGGTGCTAAACCCTTGTGGTGCTAAACCATTGTGGTGCTAAACCCTTGTGGTGCTAAACCATTGTGGTGCTAAACCATTGTGGTGCTAAACCCTTGTGTGCTAAACCCTTGTGGTGCTAAACCCTTGTGTGCTAAACCATTGTGGTGCTAAACCCTTGGGTGCTAAACCCTTGGGTGCTAAACCCTTGTGGTGCTAAACCCTTGTGTGCTAAACCATTGTGGTGCTAAACCCTTGTGTGCTAAACCATTGTGGTGCTAAACCCTTGTGGTGCTAAACCATTGTGTGCTAAACCATTGTGGTGCTAAACCCTTGTGGTGCTAAACCATTGTGTGCTAAACCCTTGTGGTGCTAAACCCTTGTGGTGCTAAACCCTTGTGGTGCTAAACCCTTGTGGTGCTAAACCCTTGTGGTGCTAAACCCTTGTGGTGCTAAACCCTTGTGGTGCTAAACCCTTGTGGTGCTAAACCATTGTGGTGCTAAACCCTTGTGGTGCTAAACCCTTGTGGTGCTAAACCATTGTGGTGCTAAACCATTGTGGTGCTAAACCCTTGTGGTGCTAAACCATTGTGGTGCTAAACCATTGTGGTGCTAAACCATTGTGGTGCTAAACCATTGTGGTGCTAAACCATTGTGGTGCTAAACCATTGTGGTGCTAAACCCTTGTGGTGCTAAACCATTGTGGTGCTAAACCCTTGTGGTGCTAAACCATTGTGGTGCTAAACCATTGTGGTGCTAAACCATTGTGTGCTAAACCCTTGTGGTGCTAAACCCTTGTGTGCTAAACCCTTGTGGTGCTAAACCATTGTGGTGCTAAACCATTGTGTGCTAAACCCTTGTGGTGCTAAACCATTGTGGTGCTAAACCATTGTGGTGCTAAACCATTGTGGTGCTAAACCCTTGTGGTGCTAAACCCTTGTGGTGCTAAACCATTGTGGTGCTAAACCATTGTGGTGCTAAACCCTTGTGGTGCTAAACCATTGTGGTGCTAAACCATTGTGGTGCTAAACCCTTGTGGTGCTAAACCCTTGTGGTGCTAAACCCTTGTGGTGCTAAACCATTGTGGTGCTAAACCCTTGTGGTGCTAAACCATTGTGGTGCTAAACCCTTGTGGTGCTAAACCCTTGTGGTGCTAAACCCTTGTGGTGCTAAACCATTGTGGTGCTAAACCCTTGTGGTGCTAAACCCATGCTAAACCCTTGTGGTGCTAAACCCTTGTGGTGCTAAACCCTTGTGGTGCTAAACCATTGTGGTGCTAAACCCTTGTGGTGCTAAACCATTGTGGTGCTAAACCATTGTGGTGCTAAACCCTTGTGGTGCTAAACCATTGTGGTGCTAAACCCTTGTGGTGCTAAACCCTTGTGGTGCTAAACCCTTGTGGTGCTAAACCCTTGTGGTGCTAAACCCTTGTGGTGCTAAACCATTGTGGTGCTAAACCATTGTGGTGCTAAACCATTGTGGTGCTAAACCATTGTGGTGCTAAACCATTGTGGTGCTAAACCATTGTGGTGCTAAACCATTGTGTGCTAAACCATTGTGTGCTAAACCATTGTGGTGCTAAACCATTGTGGTGCTAAACCATTGTGGTGCTAAACCATTGTGGTGCTAAACCATTGTGGTGCTAAACCATTGTGGTGCTAAACCATTGTGGTGCTAAACCATTGTGGTGCTAAACCATTGTGGTGCTAAACCATTGTGGTGCTAAACCATTGTGGTGCTAAACCATTGTGGTGCTAAACCCTTGTGGTGCTAAACCATTGTGTGCTAAACCCTTGTGGTGCTAAACCATTGTGGTGCTAAACCCTTGTGGTGCTAAACCCTTGTGGTGCTAAACCCTTGTGGTGCTAAACCCTTGTGGTGCTAAACCATTGTGGTGCTAAACCATTGTGGTGCTAAACCCTTGTGTGCTAAACCCATGTGGTGCTAAACCCTTGTGGTGCTAAACCCTAAACCCATGTGTGCTAAACCCATGTGGTGCTAAACCATTGTGTGCTAAACCATTGTGGTGCTAAACCCTTGTGGTGCTAAACCATTGTGTGCTAAACCATTGTGGTGCTAAACCCTTGTGGTGCTAAACCATTGTGTGCTAAACCCTTGTGGTGCTAAACCCTTGTGGTGCTAAACCCTTGTGGTGCTAAACCCTTGTGGTGCTAAACCCTTGTGGTGCTAAACCCATGTGGTGCTAAACCCTTGTGGTGCTAAACCCTTGTGGTGCTAAACCCTTGTGGTGCTAAACCCTTGTGGTGCTAAACCCATGTGGTGCTAAACCCTTGTGGTGCTAAACCCATGTGTGCTAAACCTTGTGCTAAACCCTTGTGGTGCTAAACCCTTGTGTGCTAAACCCTTGTGGTGCTAAACCCTTGTGGTGCTAAACCCTTGTGTGCTAAACCCTTGTGGTGCTAAACCCTTGTGGTGCTAAACCCTGTGGTGCTAAACCCATGTGGTGCTAAACCCTTGTGGTGCTAAACCCAAACCCTGTGGTGCTAAACCCTTGTGGTGCTAAACCCTTGTGGTGCTAAACCCTTGTGGTGCTAAACCATTGTGGTGCTAAACCCTTGTGTGCTAAACCCTTGTGGTGCTAAACCCTTGTGGTGCTAAACCCTTGTGGTGCTAAACCCTTGTGGTGCTAAACCCTTGTGGTGCTAAACCCTTGTGGTGCTAAACCCTTGTGGTGCTAAACCCTTGTGGTGCTAAACCATTGTGGTGCTAAACCCTTGTGGTGCTAAACCATTGTGGTGCTAAACCATTGTGGTGCTAAACCATTGTGGTGCTAAACCATTGTGGTGCTAAACCATTGTGGTGCTAAACCATTGTGGTGCTAAACCCTTGTGGTGCTAAACCCTTGTGGTGCTAAACCCTTGTGGTGCTAAACCATTGTGGTGCTAAACCCTTGTGGTGCTAAACCCTTGTGGTGCTAAACCCTTGTGGTGCTAAACCCTTGTGGTGCTAAACCATTGTGGTGCTAAACCATTGTGGTGCTAAACCATTGTGGTGCTAAACCATTGTGGTGCTAAACCATTGTGGTGCTAAACCATTGTGGTGCTAAACCATTGTGGTGCTAAACCATTGTGGTGCTAAACCCTTGTGGTGCTAAACCATTGTGGTGCTAAACCATTGTGGTGCTAAACCCTTGTGGTGCTAAACCATTGTGGTGCTAAACCCTTGTGGTGCTAAACCATGCTAAACCATTGTGGTGCTAAACCATTGTGGTGCTAAACCATTGTGGTGCTAAACCCTTGTGTTGCTAAACCATTGTGGTGCTAAACCATTGTGGTGCTAAACCCTTGTGATGCTAAACCATTGTGGTGCTAAACCATTGTGGTGCTAAACCCTTGTGGTGCTAAACCCTTGTGGTGCTAAACCCTTGTGGTGCTAAACCCTTGTGGTGCTAAACCCTTGTGGTGCTAAACCCTTGTGTGCTAAACCATTGTGGTGCTAAACCATTGTGGTGCTAAACCATTGTGGTGCTAAACCCTTGTGATGCTAAACCCTTGTGATGCTAAACCCTTGTGGTGCTAAACCATTGTGTGCTAAACAATTGTGGTGCTAAACCCTTGTGATGCTAAACCATTGTGGTGCTAAACCATTGTGGTGCTAAACCCTTGTGATGCTAAACCCTTGTGTGCTAAACCATTGTGATGCTAAACCATTGTGGTGCTAAACCATTGTGGTGCTAAACCATTGTGGTGCTAAACCATTGTGGTGCTAAACCCTTGTGGTGCTAAACCATTGTGGTGCTAAACCATTGTGGTGCTAAACCCTTGTGGTGCTAAACCATTGTGGTGCTAAACCATTGTGGTGCTAAACCCTTGTGGTGCTAAACCCTTGTGGTGCTAAACCCTTGTGGTGCTAAACCCTTGTGGTGCTAAACCCTTGTGGTGCTAAACCCTTGTGGTGCTAAACCATTGTGGTGCTAAACCCTTGTGGTGCTAAACCCTTGTGGTGCTAAACCATTGTGTGCTAAACCCTTGTGGTGCTAAACCATTGTGGTGCTAAACCATTGTGGTGCTAAACCATTGTGGTGCTAAACCATTGTGGTGCTAAACCATTGTGGTGCTAAACCATTGTGGTGCTAAACCATTGTGGTGCTAAACCATTGTGGTGCTAAACCCTTGTGGTGCTAAACCCTTGTGGTGCTAAACCATTGTGGTGCTAAACCATTGTGGTGCTAAACCATTGTGGTGCTAAACCCTTGTGGTGCTAAACCCTTGTGGTGCTAAACCCTTGTGGTGCTAAACCATTGTGGTGCTAAACCATTGTGGTGCTAAACCATTGTGGTGCTAAACCATTGTGGTGCTAAACCCTTGTGGTGCTAAACCATTGTGGTGCTAAACCCTTGTGGTGCTAAACCATTGTGGTGCTAAACCATTGTGGTGCTAAACCATTGTGGTGCTAAACCATTGTGGTGCTAAACCATTGTGGTGCTAAACCATTGTGGTGCTAAACCATTGTGGTGCTAAACCATTGTGGTGCTAAACCATTGTGGTGCTAAACCCTTGTGGTGCTAAAACCATTTGGTGCTAAACCCTTGTGGTGCTAAACCATTGTGGTGCTAAACCAAACCATTGTGGTGCTAAACCATTGTGGTGCTAAACCATTGTGGTGCTAAACCATTGTGGTGCTAAACCATTGTGGTGCTAAACCCTTGTGGTGCTAAACCATTGTGGTGCTAAACCATTGTGGTGCTAAACCATTGTGGTGCTAAACCATTGTGGTGCTAAACCATTGTGGTGCTAAACCATTGTGGTGCTAAACCCTTGTGGTGCTAAACCATTGTGGTGCTAAACCCTTGTGGTGCTAAACCATTGTGGTGCTAAACCATTGTGGTGCTAAACCATTGTGGTGCTAAACCATTGTGGTGCTAAACCATTGTGGTGCTAAACCATTGTGGTGCTAAACCCTTGTGTGCTAAACCCTTGTGGTGCTAAACCCTTGTGGTGCTAAACCCTTGTGGTGCTAAACCCTTGTGGTGCTAAACCATTGTGGTGCTAAACCCTTGTGGTGCTAAACCCTTGTGGTGCTAAACCATTGTGGTGCTAAACCCTTGTGGTGCTAAACCATTGTGGTGCTAAACCCTTGTGGTGCTAAACCCTTGTGGTGCTAAACCCTCCTGGTGCTAAACCCATGTGGTGCTAAACCCTTGAGGTGCTAAACCATTGTGTGCTAAACCCTTGTGGTGCTAAACCCTTGTGTGCTAAACCCTTGAAGTGCTAAACCCTTGTGGTGCTAAACCATTGTGGTGCTAAACCATTGTGGTGCTAAACCATTGTGGTGCTAAACCATTGTGGTGCTAAACCCTTGTGGTGCTAAACCATTGTGGTGCTAAACCATTGTGGTGCTAAACCCTTGCGGTGTTTCACACACTGCATGAAACAAAGTTTCACATCACGGAGAGTTAAATTTCTTGCTCAAGAATAAAATTCTTAAAGAATTACAAAGTGTAAAAGAAATCTTTTCTGAAGGGATTTACGTCTAATTGATAGTTTATGTGAACAACGGAACAGTTTTCACACAAGATTAATTTCCTTCGAAAATTTAATTAATTTGCTGTGAAAATTTTTTGCTTATTTTGTTATTTGATTTTTAATTTTGATAGACTGTGAGTTTCACTGTTGTCTAAATTTGCGAGTCAATGCAAACATGATTTTAACTCGTTACAACCAATCATATGTGGTTCAGAATATGCTTTTCACTGCTGCACCAGGGAAGCATTCAGCATTGCAGGAACGTCGGTTAAACGTTGCGGAGACGTCTTTGTAACGTTGTGGGTATGTCACTTATGACATTCCGGACACATCTTTACAACGTTGTGGGTACGTCGTTAGGACATTGTAGGTATGTTGTTACACACCTGACCTGGTCGTTAACGCCACACCCGACCAGGTGAACCCGACCACACCTCATGATCTGGTCGACAAGACCTCACCCGACCAGGTGAACCCGACCACACCTCATGATCTGGTCGACAAGACCTCACCCGACCAGGTGAACCCGACCACACCTCATGATCTGGTCGACAAGACCTCACCCGACCAGGTGAACCAGACCACACCTCATGATCTGGTCGACAAGACCTCACCCGACCAGGTAAACCCGACCACACCTCATGATCTGGTCGACAAGACCTCACCCGACCAGGTGAACCCGACCACACCTCATGATCTGGTCGACAAGACCTCACCCGACCAGGTGAACCCGACCACACCTCATGATCTGGTCGACAAGACCTCACCCGACCAGGTGAACCCGACCACACCTCATGATCTGGTCGACAAGACCTCACCCGACCAGGTGAACCCGACCACACCTCATGATCTGGTCGACAAGACCTCACCCGACCAGGTGAACCAGACCACACCTCATGATCTGGTCGACAAGACCTCACCCGACCAGGTGAACCCGACCACACCTCATGATCTGGTCGACAAGACCTCACCCGACCAGGTCAACCCGACCACACCTCATGATCTGGTCGACAAGACCTCACCCGACCAGGTCAACCCGACCACACCTCATGATCTGGTCGACAAGACCTCACCCGACCAGGTCAACCCGACCACACCTCATGATCTGGTCGACAAGACCTCACCCGATCAGGTGAACCCGACCACACCTCATGATCTGGTCGACAAGACCTCACCCGACCAGGTGAACCCGACCACACCTCATGATCTGGTCGACAAGACCTCACCCGACCAGGTGAACCAGACCACACTATCAAACCAATTCAAAAAGTCTAAGCTGAAAGTTCCCGAACATATGACTTGCATTCAGACTTTAACATTCAAGGCTAGCGAGCCATTATCAGGTGTGCCCGTCCTAATTAGCCTTTAGACGGGTGGACCGCCACACTAATAGTCTTCCTTGTCTCAAGGATGATAAAATTAATTTATTTTGATGACATTAAATTGACCACTTCTGTATTGCTAATAAACATCGTAGCTGTAATTTGATGCAGCTAACACACTTCGTAAACACTCAGTTATATTGACAAACAATGTAATTTTATATATATATATATGTCGTACCTAGTAGCCAGAACGCACTTCTCAGCCTACTATGCAAGGCCCGATTTGCCTAATAAGCCAAGTTTTCCTGAATTAATATATTTTTTCTAGTTTTTTTCTTATGAAATGATAAAGCTACCCACTTCATTATGTATGATGTCAATTTTTTTTTATTGGAGTTAAAATTAATGTACATATATGACCGAACCTAACCAACCCTACCTAACCTAACCTAACCTATCTCTATCGGTTAGGTTAGGTTAGGTAGCAGAAAAAGTTAGGTTAGGTTAGGTTAGGTAGGTTAGGTAGCCGAAAAAACATTAATTCATGAAAACTTGGCTTATTAGGCAAATTGGGCCATGCATAGTTGGCTGAGAAGTGCGTTCTGGCTATTAGGTACGACATATATATATATATATATATATATATATATATATATATATATATATATATATATATATATATATATATATATATATATACAACGTTGTTGTAACGTAATTACAACGTTATCTTGGGGCTTAACTAAAACGTTCCAACAACGGTATTTTAGGCATAACTGAAACATTCCTACAACGTCCTATGAACGTTGTGGTTTCGTTGGCTTAAGTCTTTCTTACTTAAGATTTTGTGTTAAAAATATCCTTTTTTTTAAATTAATTTTTCATTTACAGTGTTGTTAAATGCGTTAAAAATTTAAGAATTGTGTATTAATTAGGGAGGATGATTAAATATGTAAACCTTGACAACCCGGAATCGAATGATATACCCCGAGTCCAGGGACGCATGTTTGATCCCATTCTACACTAGCGAATGAGAACATTCTGTTCAGAATGTTCTCAGAATTATCACATTCTGTGATTTTACTGTGTTGTTTCAAATATTTATTCCTTATGACCCGATACCTGATCATCCTGTGAGAGGTCACACATGCAGCATAGTAGTTTTCTAGAAAATATTTACATATGCACACAACGCATGAAACAATCCCCCCAAAACACACAATTCAGTTATGTGTAAGTTTCCACATAGAGAAAAAAGCGAAAATAATCCACACAGAGAAAAAACGAAAATAATCCACATAGAGAAAAAACGAAAATAATCCATATAGAGAAAAAAACGAAAATAATCATAGCGTTTTCGTATTTTAACACTTTGTACTCCTTGAAAATGTGTTAAACCACGAGAGCGCTCAGATTATTTGAGTTCTTCCCTCTCGTACCGATACTTACACATAGTCTTGGGAGGGGTCGAGGGTGAGAAGCAAACCAAAGTACTATCCTTATGGTCCGTGGAACTGGTTCCCACTCGAGATACCAGTATTTACATAAGTGCAGTGCGGACACACAATCTGCGGAGCGCCGTAGCAAATACCACAAGGTAAGAATGTTGCTAATCTTGTATGCAGACGCCTTATCTTGGAGAGCACGCGCTCAAGACATTTTGAACGCTTCATGCACCATGGAAATATTTTAAGACATAATTGCACTTAAGAGGATAAATTGTTGCGGGGCCGAGATGCAAAAGTTTTCGTCTATACACCTTTAAGACGCAGGTCATTTCCTGGTCATATTTACGTCACCCTTTAAAACGCTCAACCACTTACCCTACGTGGTGGTCCTGTAATAGAAAATTAAAAAAAAATTAATTGTGAAAATTGAAAGAAAAAAAATTGAAAATTTCGGACCCGCCCCGAACTGTGAGGTTAAAGCACTAGTTAACAGTAACATCTTTATTTATGAGGATGTTGTTCTTCCCTTGAGCCTCGTGTAGCCTCCCGCCAAACACACGACGTTGCTGCGACGTTGCTATGACGTTGCTGTTACGTTGCTGATACGTTGCTACGACGTTGCTGGGACGTTGCTACGACGTTGCTGTTACGTTGCTGATACGTTGCTACGACGTTGTTGCGACGTTGCTGCGACGTTGCTACGACGTTGCTGTTACGTTCCTGATACGTTGCTACGACGTTGATGCGACGATGCTGCGACGTTGCTGTTACGTTGCTGCGACGTTGCTGTTACGTTGCTGCGACGTTGCTGTTACGTTGCTGCAACGTTGCTACGACGTTGCTGCAACGTTGCTACGACGTTGCTGTTACGTTGCTACAACCTTAGAATGAGTTTTAACACCTAACAAGTTGTAACAACGTTCTATTACGTCATAAAACAATTATAACTAGTTATAACAACTTTATTACGAGTTGTAACAAGCGGAAAATTAGGGACAGTTGCATTGTGTGTTTGCAGGGACGGGCTCAATAGTTATCATCACTGTTGTACACACACATGTTTTCACTGTTGTTTACACAGATGTTTTCACTGTTGTATTCACAGATGTTTTCACTGTTGTATACACAGATGTTTTCACTGTTGTATTCACAGATGTTTTCACTGTTGTATACACAGATGTTTTCACTGTTGTATACACAGATGTTTTCACTGTTGTATTCACAGATGTTTTCACTGTTGTATACACAGATGCTTTCACTGTTGTATTCACAGATGTTTTCACTGTTGTACACACACATGTTTTCACTGTTGTTTACACAGATGTTTTCACTGTTGTATTCACAGATGTTTTCACTGTTGTATACACAGATGTTTTCACTGTTGTATTCACAGATGTTTTCACTGTTGTATACACAGATGTTTTCACTGTTGTATACACAGATGTTTTCACTGTTGTATTCACAGATGTTTTCACTGTTGTATACACAGATGTTTTCACTGTTGTTTACACAGATGTTTTCATTGTTGTTTACACAGATGTTTTCACTGTTGTATTCACAGATGTTTTCAATGTTGTATACACAGATGTTTTCACTGTTGTATACACAGATGTTTTCACTGTTGTATACACAGATGTTTTCACTGTTGTATTCACAGATGTTTTCACTGTTGTATTCACAGATGTTTTCAATGTTGTATACACAGATGTTTTCACTGTTGTATTCACAGATGTTTTCACTGTTGTATTCACAGATGTTTTCACTGTTGTATACACAGATGTTTTCACTGTTGTATTCACAGATGTTTTCACTGTTGTATACACATATGTTTTCACTGTTGTATTCACAGATGTTTTCACTGTTGTATACACATATGTTTTCACTGTTGTATACACAGATGCTTTCACTGTTGTATTCACAGATGTTTTCACTGTTGTATTCACAGATGTTTTCACTGTTGTATACACAGATGTTTTCACTGTTGTATACACAGATGTTTTCACTGTTGTATTCACAGATGTTTTCACTGTTGTATACACAGATGTTTTCACTGTTGTATTCACAGATGTTTTCACTGTTGTATTCACAAATGTTTTCACTGTTGTATACACAGATGTTTTCACTGTTGTATTCACAGATGTTTTCACTGTTGTATACACAGATGTTTTCACTGTTGTATTCACAGATGTTTTCACTGTTGTATACGCAGATGTTTTCACTGTTGTATACGCAGATGTTTTCACTGTTGTATACACAGATGTTTTCACTGTTGTATACGCAGATGTTTTCACTGTTGTATACACAGATGTTTTCACTGTTGTATACTCAGATGTTTTCACTGTTGTATACACAGATGTTTTCACTGTTGTATACACAGATATTTTCACTGTTGTATACACAGATGTTTTCACTGTTGTATACACAGATGTTTTCACTGTTGTATTCACAGATGTTTTCACTGTTGTATACACAGATGTTTTCACTGTTGTATACACAGATGTTTTCACTGTTGTATACACAGATGTTTTCACTGTTGTATACACAGATGTTTTCACTGTTGTATTCACAGATGTTTTCACTGTTGTATACACAGATGTTTTCACTGTTGTGGCATGCACAGTCCTTCCCAATGCCTCTCATGCCCATTATACAGATGGTTGTGGTTGTATATGCATTATGAAATCACAACAGTGTGACGAAGCTGTGAATAATTACTGAGGCTGTATGATGGGATCAAACTTGCGTCTCTGGATCATGTTTACACTGTGTAGAGGAAGCGAACATGTGGCCCAAGCGGACCTTCGTGGCTTTCAACATTCCACCATCAGAGATTGGTGAGAGATATACATGTTTCGCATCGTCTGGTATTCCTGCCCCAAATTAGATCAATTGCGATGTCTTAAAAGAGCAAAAATCATTCTTTAGCTTCCAAAATGGTCTCTGAAAAGGCTTTCGCTGGCGTTCTCACTCCAGTCGCAACAGTTGCAATTCATCTTTTACAATCAAAGACAGACTTTCGGACCCTCAACGAGCTATGAGGTATTTCTTGAACCTTCTTATCTTGAGGTTATCTTGAGATGATTTTGGGGCTTTTTAGTGTCCCCGCGGCCCGGTCCTCGACCAGGCCTCCACCCCCAGGAAGCAGCCCGTGACAGCTGACTAACTCCCAAGTACCTATGATGCCCAAAGCACACACCACAAGATGGCGACACCACAACGGTTCGGTCCGTCTTGAACCATCATCAAGTCACGTGTGTGATTCGACTTGATACGTATCAAGACACACGACTTAATATATGGTCCAGGACGGACCGAAACAGCGTCGTTTCTCCATCTTCTGACGTGTAGTTTGGTCATTATATCTTCAGCCACGTTATTGTGACTCGTCGTGTTAAGGGACTAGTTTCGTATGGTGCTGACGTGCTGGTAACGTCCTGGTAACGTCCAGGTAACGTCCTGATAACGTCCTGGTAATGTCCTGATAACGTCCTGGTAACGTCCAGGTAACGTTCTGGTAACGTCCAGGTAACGTTCTGATAACGTCCTGATAACGTTCTGGTAACGTCCTAGTAACGCCAGTACCTTTCTTGAACCTTCTTATCTTGAGGTTATCTTGAGATGATTTTGGGGCTTTTTAGTGTCCTCGCGGCCCGGTCCTCGACCAGGCCTCCACCCCCAGGAAGCAGCCCGTGACAGCTGACTAACTCCCAAGTACCTATTTACTGCTAGGTAACAGGGGCATAGGGTGAAAGAAACTCTGCCCATTGTTTCTCGCCGGCGCCTGGGATCGAACCCGGGACCACAGGATCACAAGTCCAGCGTGCTGTCCAATCGGACAACCGGCTCCCTATTTGAACGTGCGGTTCTATGCTTGTACAATGAACACAGAAACCAGTTCTTCCTCCTGCTTGAGTACCTCAGCCACAGGAAAGACAAATCCAGGCAGTTCCCCAAAGCCCAAGAAGCCTCAACTCGGTGTATACATTGACATAAACCTATGTCAATGTATACATTAACGTGAAGGCTGAACAAAGTCTGATCTATTACCAAAACAGCTCACAACTTCAGCATAAACCACTAAGACTGGGACAATAAAATTCTGTAAAATTAGATTCCAAAATTTTGCCAAAATTTGCCACGAAGCCAAAATTTTTGGGACAAACTATGAAAATTAACTTCCTATAGATAATTCTATGACCAAATTTTGACTTCAAAGGAAAAAAAAACTGAAATCTGGTTATATAAATAATAATGAGAAAATCAGTAGATGCTGTTAGTGGGATTCGAACTGTGGGTATCCCCCCAGGCATACGCCTTACAACCACTACACTACGACATGTTGAAGAGCATCAGGGTGAAAACCCTCATTTCTAAACACACAGAGATCACACTAACGTGATGCATCAAATGAACAAATGAACAAATTTTACCCTGTCGTAGCTCAGTCGATTAAGGCAGTGTCTGGGATGCTCCCGGACGCAGGTTCGAATCCTCGTCACGGCCCTTGAGGATCTGTTCCTTCATTTCTGGCTTCACTGGAAACCTCTGCAATCCTAGAGGATTCAACTGAATTCCAACTTGCAATGCTTTTTACATGTCGTGGTGTAGTGGTCTAGGACGTGCTTGGGGGAGTATCCAGATCACAGGTTCGAGTCCTTCTCACTCCTGCTACCGTTTTATCTCATTGATGTATCAATTGGATATAAATTACATATATCTCTTTGTATAAATATTGATATTTCCACAGGACATTGGTTATTAGGTGAGGAAACACGTCGAGAGAATCATTATACCCTCACTGAATCCATGTTCCCAGCCCACCCAATTAATATTATATACAAGTGAATCGACTTGAAAATGGTCCAGGATGGACCAAAACGTCGTCGCACCTTCACCTCCTAGTGTGTGGTCTGGTCAACATATTATATACAAGACCCGTTCTCAAACTTTTTTTTCTTTTACCTGCTACTGAAGACAGAGGAGGGGATCAAATTATTGACCTCGTATTGTCTGTTTTTATCTCAATTGTGGGTTATTCCATTGAGTGTGAGCAATTGTACTTCACACACACACACACAGAGGTTCAAGAACCTGTACACCAGTTGAGAGGCTGCACCAAACACCTGATTATCGTAGTTCTAACTGATTATAACAATTCTTATATATATATGTTGACCTTCAACAAGCCGCCGGCTTCCTGTTCGTCGGGGCCACTTGGGTTAGTGGCTCACAGGTATATATATATATATATATATATATATATATATATATATATATATATATATATATATATATATATATATATATATATATATATATATATATATATATTCTTCAATACATAATTTTGAAATAATTGAAAAGCGTTTTTATGGCAGCTTTTAGATTGCTTTATTCTCCTTATAGTTATATATTCATGATAAGATGCTCTCATTTACGACAGGAATTTATTCAGTGGATTCAGAAGCTTGAAGCAAGTCAATTGACCTCTGACCCTCGTATATCTATTCTTATTAAGTCTGCCACCTTGTTCACAATGACCGTACGAATTGAATTCGTCCCTTGATTCTTCAGTTAAAAGTTTGACTCTAATCTTGATGTTTGAAGGCATTTGTCTCATTCCTTCACAAGGTCAAAGGTCAAGCCTTCAGTAATTACTTGGCTGGAGTGAATGATGATGAACAAGGGTGAAGTATGACTTGGTATACCCAGGAGTATATTGCCATGTTGATATATCGTTGAGAAATGGTTCAAATTTTCCACTGCTATTATTTTTATGTTAAGATTAATCCCATGCAGAGAAAAAATCACAACAGAGAGTTTAATCAACAAACGATCCTTTGAAATCGTTATAAGGCTCCAGGATGGACCGAAATGTCTTTATGACTTAGTAAGGGTCCTGGGGCCAGATTCACGAAACAGTTACGCAAACCCCTTCAAACCTGTCCATCTTTTCTCAATCTTTGGCGGCTTTGTTTACAATTATTAAACAGTTAATGAGCTCCGAAGCACCAGGAGGCTGTTTATAACAATATTAACAGTTGATTGACAAGTTTTCATGCTTGTAAACTGTTTCATAATTGTAACCAAAGTCGTCAAAGATTGAGGAAAGATGTACACTTTCGTAAGTACTTGGGTAACTGGCCCCAGGTTCGTAAGTACTTGGGTAACTGCTTCGTGAATCTGGCCCCAGGTTCGTAAGTACTTGGGTAACTGCTTCGTGAATCAGGCCCCAGGTTCGTAAGTACTTGCGTAACTGCTTCGTGAATCTGGCCCCAGGACAGATGGACACGTTTCGACTTGGGGTGTCGAGGATGGATCGAAAAATCGTCATTTTTTTCAAACACGTGTGATCAGGTTTAATTATTAAACTCATATTAGTTTTAACATTAAACGCACATTTGACGATCAGAATAAATCCGAAAGTCCATAATTAAAAAAATTATATCAACAAATTAACCCCTTCTCAATGCAAATGAAAAATTCAGTGGAAATAAATCTTAGCGAAAACCCCGTAAGCCTCTAGGATATGTATGGCATACTACGGGATCACCATAGCCCGTGCTACCTGGAACTTTTGTTCCAGGCAGCGCATCTTAAACAGGAAAACAACAACAGGTATGGCATACGAGGCGCCACTGTATCCTTGGTGCCAGCGAGAGATGAAGCAGGTTTATTATACTGTCCGATTTTCCACTACTCAATGGGTGTGGCTTGACTCCGTCGAATATTACCAGTGGTGATATCATTATGATATCGCGATATCACAAGGGGTAAGAGTGTTGGGTTATGTGGGGTCTGCTATATTAACCTTATGGTAGGTATCGACTTGTCTCGAGGTAGATAGGTGGGCATGGATTTGCAATAAGGAGCTGGGATATGAGGACAAGGAGCTGGGATATGAGGACAAGGAGCTGGGATATGATGACAAGGAGGTGGTATATGAGGACAAGGAGCTGGGATATGAGGACAAGGAGCTGGGATATGAGGACAAGGAGCTGGGATATGATGACAAGGAGGTGGTATATGAGGACAAGGAGCTGGGATATGAGGACAAGGAGCTGGGATATGAGGACAAGGAGCTGGGATATGATGACAAGGAGGTGGTATATGAGGACAAGGAGCTGGGATATGAGGACAAGGAGCTGGGATATGAGGACAAGGAGCTGGGATATGATGACAAGGAGGTGGTATATGAGGACAAGGAGCCGGGATATGAGGACAAGGAGCTGGGGTATGATGACAAGAAGCTGGGATATGAGGACAAGGAGCTGATACATGAGGACAAGGACCTGATATATGAGAACAAGAACCTAGAATATGTCTGCTAACCAACTGATATATATTATCTTATCTCCTCCATAGCCAGGGATAGATATCTGATTGACATGGTTTTACAACACTAAACAGAGTGAACAAGCCTCTACGTCTCAATACTTAACAACCCACCTTTCTGAAATTACAGTGATTACAGGAATTATTTGGCCAAAAAGTACAAAAAAATGTAATGTTGTAACCAACAACATTCACATTCTGTACCGATAATTTTGTAGAGGTCATGATTATATATATATATATATATATATTAAGCCTAGGATATCTTTTACAGGTCAGGTTAGGTTTTCAGATATTTTTCCACTGTTTAAATGCCATTTATCTAATTCAATCATATATATAACTTTGGGGGATTTTGTAAGTCTGAACAAATTATAGACCGTAAGTACTGTCATTATTGGAGGATGGACTACAATACGTGGTTAATGTGTCGGACTTTTCACTTGTAATGTTATTGGGATTCGTCTCGCTCTGCTGACTACAGATTCATTACCAATTCATCCGTTCGCGTGCCACTGATTAGATATGTATTTGTTCTTCATATATATATATATATATATATATATATATATATATATATATATATATATATATATATATATATATATATATATATATATATATATGACCGAAAAAGTAAGATTAATAATTCTAACACGAATTTTCTCAATATTTCTATATTTCTTATGGTTCCTTTTACTGTCGATGGTAATTGAAAAATCAATTCTCCAAAATTAATTTTTATTTCTAGTCTGACGCGACGCTTGGACACGTTTCGTAATAACTTATTACATTTTCAAAGACTTTAGTTTATACATACACACAACTGTAAACTGAAAACAGAGTTTTACTTAATGCTAACATTGAACAGCTTGTCTTATATACTCGCATTTGGGTGAGGTGATATGTTGCAACAGTTTTGGATGAGGTGAACAAACTTTTGACCAACACAAGACAGAACACGGTGCAATGGGTATAAATTGGATAAGTGAAAGGGAAGAATGGAAGTAACTGCAAAGGGCCTATTGGCCCATACTTCCTCTTGATGCTTCTATATTGGTGCGGAGACTTGAAGTGGGTAGAATATAGTTGTGCATTAATTGGCTGTTGATTGCTGGTGTTGACTTCTTGATATGTAGTGCCTCGCAGATGTCGAGCCGCCTTCTATCGCTGTCTCTATCGCTGTATCTGACGCTGTATCTGACGCTGTATCTGCGATAGCAGATACAGCGATAGCAGGCGGCTTAACATCTGCGAGGCACTACATATCAAAAAGTCATCACCAGCAATCAACAGCCAATTAATGCACAACTATATTCTACCCACTGTTTGGATCTTCCTCCAAATCCTAACAAACCACATTAAATAAACGAACGCATCTTTAGGGGTCGGCCGCATGCTAGAACGAACATAGCAAAATGACTAGTTTGGGGGGGTCGGGCGCCGGATGGACCAGCACGCCCCCGAGGACACCTCAGCTGATCAGACCTACCTACACACGACAGCCTGAACCACCTGCCCGTCGTTCACGATAACTGTGACGCTGACCTTTGACCCTGCCACCCAAATTTGAACCCCCCTCATCTGCATATCCTTCTAAGTGCCATTCCCACACCTGTTGTTAATTAGTTCGGGAAGACCAAAGTTGTTGAATTAAAAATTAATATTTTTTTTTACTTGTTTACCTAACAACAATTACCTACAATTGCCGGCACATGATATAGATAGCTATAGTGGCTGGTGCTTAAACAATCAGGGAAAAACAATCAAGAAAACAATCAACAATCAAGACAACAATCAACAATCAAGATAACAATCAACACTCAAGACAACAATCAAGAAAACAATCACCAATCAAGAAAACAATCAACAATCAAGACAATCATCAATCATGAAAACAATCAACAATCAAGAAAACAATCAACAATCAAGAAAACAATCAACAATCAAGACAATCATCAATCATGAAAACAATCAACAATCAAGAAAACAATCAACAATCAAGAAAACAATCACCAATCAAGAAAACAATCAACAATCAAGACAATCATCAATCATGAAAACAATCAACACTCATGAAAACAATCAACAATCAAGAAAACAATCAAGAAAACAATCACCAATCAAGAAAACAATCAACAATCAAGACAATCATCAATCATGAAAACAATCAACAATCATGAAAACAATCAACAATCAAGAAAACAATCATCAATCAAGAAAACAATCAACAATCAAGACAACAATCAACAATCAAGATAACAATCAACACGCAAGACAATCATCAATCATGAAAACAATCAACAATCAAGAAAACAATCAACAATCAAGAAAACAATCACCAATCAAGAAAACAATCAACAATCAAGACAATCATCAATCATGAAAACAATCAACAATCATGAAAACAATCAACAATCAAGAAAACAATCACCAATCAAGAAAACAATCAACAATCAAGACAATCATCAATCATGAAAGCAATCAACAATCATGAAAACAATCAACAATCAAGAAAACAATCAACAATCAAGAAAACAATCAACAATCAAGATAACAATCAACACGCAAGACAATCATCAATCATGAAAACAATCAACAATCAAGAAAACAATCACCAATCAAGAAAACAATCAACAATCAAGAAAACAATCAACAATCAAGAAAACAATCACCAATCAAGAAAAACAATCAACAATCAAGATAACAATCAACACTCAAGACAATCATCAATCAAGCAAATCAAGAAACCATGAAAGATGACAGAAGACAATCAGGGGAAAAAAAGCAAGATAAACAGTTACGTAATCAGGGTAAACAATTAGTCAAACAATCAGAAAAATAAACAAACCCGCCAAACAAACACCGAAACTACGACGTTGGTACAACGTTGGAACAAGTTTTAACACCTCCTAAACCAGTTATAACAACCAATATAGCATGTCGTAACAACGCTCTAATACGTCATAAACACGTTAAGCCAAGATGTAACAACTTTATTACAAGTTGTAACAACGTTCTAATACGTCATAAACACGTTAAGCCAAGATGTAACAACTTTATTACAAGTTGTAACAACGTTCTAATACGTCATAAAGACGTTAAGCCAAGATGTAACAACTTTATTACAAGTTGTAACAACGTTCTAATACGTCATAAACACGTTAAGCCAAGATGTAACAACTTTATTACAAGTTGTAACAAGCGGAAAATAGAGACAGTTTCGGTTTGTGTTTCCAGGGGAACAATCAGGAACAAAATGAACAAAAGCCTTAGAACATGTGTTATAAAGTTCCTCGTCTCGATCATTCTCACGAAAGTTTAAGGCTGAATATCACATATTATTCAGATAAAGAAAGATAAGGTAAGGTAAGGCAATTAGCAGGAGGAGGAAGGTAACGTAATTAACAGGATACAGGTAAAGTAATTAACAGGATACAGGTAAAGTAATTAACAGGATACAGGTAAAGTAATTAACAGGATAAAGGTAAATTAATTAACAGGGTACAGGTGAAGTAATTAACAGGATACAGGTGAAGTAATTAACAGGATAAAGGTAAATTAATTAACAGGGTACAGGTGAAGTAATTAACAGGATACAGGTGAAGTAATTAACAGGATAAAGGTAAATTAATTAACAGGGTACAGGTGAAGTAATTAACAGGATAAAGGTAAATTAATTAACAGGATAAAGGTGAAGTAATTAACAGGATACAGGTGAAGTAATTAACAGGATAAAGGTAAGGTAATTAACAGGATAAAGGTAAGGTAATTAACAGGATAAAGGTAAGGTAATTAACAGGATAAAGGTAAGGTAATTAACAGGATACAGGTGAAGTAATTAACAGGATACAGGTAAGGTAATTAACAGGATAAAGGTAAGGTAATTAACAGGATACAGGTAAAGTAATTAACAGGATACAGGTAAAGTAATTAACAGGATACAGGTAAGGTAATTAACAGGATAAAGGTAAGGTAATTAACAGGATAAAGGTAAGGTAATTAACAGGATACAGGTAAAGTACTTAACAGGATAAAGGTAAGGTAATTAACAGGATACAGGTAAAGTACTTAACAGGATAAAGGTAAGGTAATTAACAGGATACAGGTAAGGTAATTAACAGGATAAAGGTAAGGTAATTAACAGGATACAGGTAAGGTAATTAACAGGATACAGGTAAGGTTAGATAAAGATTAGGGGGAAAGATCTAATGCAGTATGACCTCAGAGGACTAGAATATGAGAACAAGAAACTGGAATATGAGGTGGGGCCCGAGGAGCTGAGATATGAGGACAGAGAGCAGGAGGTGTGCCTTATCATCGCCGGGGAATCGAACCCAGAGTCTACAAGAAGAGAGGCATCGATCTATAGGCCTTTGAGCCACCGTCCACTGAAGACATTCTTCTCAAATCTGAAGCATAAATATAACTTAACTTATTCTTAGTTTACCGTTGGTTGCTGTGTGTGTGTGTGTGTGTGTGTGTGTGTGTGTGTGTGTGTGTGTGTGTGTGTGTGTGTGTGTGTGTGTGTGTGTGTGTGTGTGTGTGTGTGAATTTAATTGTTCTAACTAGTTGGTGATCGCATACATTACTCGAGTTTATGTTCTGATGTGTTTTGTATTCCAGTCGAGTGGTGTGTGTTGATTGCTTGTTGGGGCTACGTGCGGGGGTTTCTGGTGCTGTAAGGGCGTATGAAGGCGTCATTTTGGTTCCAAAGGTGTAGTGGGAGCGTATGTTTGGTTGCAAAGGTGTAGTGGGAGCGTATGTTTTGTTCCAAAGGCGTATTGATGAGGTTCTATTTTTATCACACTATATTTATGTGTATATATATGTGTGTGTGTGTAATTACCTAAGTATAATTACCTAAGTGTAGTTACAGGATGAGAGCTACGCTCGTGGTGTCCCGTCTTCCCAGCACTCTTTGTCATATAACGCTTTGAAACTACTGACGGTCTTGGCCTCCACCACCTTCTCACCTAACTTGTTCCAACCGTCTACCACTCTGTTTGCGAAAGTGAATTTTCTTATATTTCTTCGGCATCTGTGTTTAGCTAGTTTATATCTATGACCTCTTGTTCTTAAAGTTCCAGGTCTCAGGAAATCTTCCCTATCGATTTTACCAATTCCTGTTACTATTTTGTATGTAGTGATC
>NW_025573861.1:0-20000 GCF_020424385.1 Procambarus clarkii | reverse complement strand
ATGCTGGAGTCACTTTTATAAGGGAGAGACGTTCTACTTGCAGCATCCGTCTTCCGTATCTGCATCTCGTCTACCAGTGAAGTCTACCTAAGTACCCCCATAAATCTGGATGATAGGGCTTCGTATACACACTTCCTAACACTATTAATCGTTCTCTATCTACTTCTTCCCTTAATCTTCTTTCTCTCTCTCTCTAGTTCTGCTTACAGCAACGATTTGGTGGTATTCAGTCCTGTTGATTTGTTTTGGTAACACAATGTAACACAGTTTGTGTTTCTGGGTGATGTATATGTGTTAGTTTCCGGTTATGTTAGTAAAGTTTAGAAAATGGGGGTTATGCTCTCAAACTTTGGTTTAGACAGCTTAGGGAAGACATCTTGAAGGCCTCTGAAGGCTGGCGACTGATGAGACAATGTCTTAGGTCTAGGTAAGGACTCGCCAGTCTACAGACACCTTCAAGACTGTCTAAAGTTGTCTAAAGCAAAGTTTGAGAGGAGTAATACCCGTTTTCTAGACTTTTGCAAACATAAACACTAATAAAGATACACTAACTACCCAGGAACTAAATTTTGTTTGTTTCACAGTTTAGTAACTTCACGTAAACAATGTAACTTGTTTATCTTGCTAACGATCATTTGTGAGTTTGTATTGTTTGTTTAAATGTTGTTTACAAATGTATTTAACCTGTGATTGAACTATACTAGAAAATACACGTTAGCGAACAGAGATTCGCCCTCAGAATATACAGAGTTGTATACCTTGTTTCTTGGTGAGTATACTATGAGAGTATATTTTAGTCCTGGAGTATATTCAGGACTAAAGTATACTGTTGGTTGGTCAGTAAGGTGTTGTTGTGGTCTTAATAACCCTCCAGAGGTTGATAGGTCTTAAGTCCAACACCAAACTTGCTGGTTGGTCAGTAAGGTGTTGTGGTGGTCTTAATAACCCTCCAGAGGTTGATAAGTCTTAAGTCCAACACCAAACTTGCTGGTTGGTCAGTAAGGTGTTGTGGTGGTCTTAATAACCCTCCAGAGGTTGATAGGTCTTAAGTCCAACACCAAACTTGCATGGTTGGTCAGTAAGGTGTTATGGTGGTCTTAATAACCCTCCAGAGGTTAATAGGTCTTAAGTCCAACACCAAACTTCCTGGTTGGTCAATAAGCTATTGTGGTGGGCCTTAATAATCCTCCAGAGGTTGACAGGCCATAAGTCCAACACCAAACACTGACTGACAAGCGCCAACCGTCAACAGCCGTCAAACTGATCTAATAAGGTGGTCTCCAGCCTTGAACTTTACCCACACGATAATACCGGCAACTGTTGGGCTTTTTTTGGGGTCCAGTTTGGCCTCTGGCGCCGCGAAGATTAAACACAGACGCCAAACATTCATTATATACGACTCGATGTGGGATCAATTCGCGGCCAAACCGGTTTCGTTTTTAAATATCGAGGTGGGATAAATGGGGACTTTATTGGCCTGGGTTTTGGAGAGGGCGTTAGGATGGGGTGGGGGGGGGGTTGATGTTGAGAATAAAGAATAGAATATAGAATTGTATTATAAATGATGAAAATGTATATGAATAAGGTATATAGACTTGGCATATGACTGATCGTTTCCATATTCTTTAGTCATTAAGAATTTGAATAAATATTTTGAATAAAGAATTTTAACAATGGGTAAATAAACAATGAAAAATAAATGGTAAATGGTAAATGGTAAATTTAACAATGTAAATAAACAGAATAAACATGAATAAAGAATATGAATGGAGAATATGAATGGAGAATATGCACTATTAGTTACCCATAACATCAGTAGGCCTAATATTACTGAAGGCCTTATCAGCAATAAAATTTTCCTCTCCCTTATCCCTGACTGTCCAAGTGGTTGGGCACCATTCCTTGCCCTCGTCCCATCCCTAATCCTTATCCTGAACCCTTCCCAGTGGTTGGGCACCATTCCTTGCCCCCGTCCCATCCCTAATCCTTATCCTGAACCCTTCCCAGTGGTTGGGCACCATTCCTTGCCCCCGTCCCGTCCCCAAATCCTTATCCTCACCCCTTCCAAGTGCTATATAGTCGTAATGGTTTGGAGATTTATCCTGATAGTTCCCTCCCTTCCCTCTCCCTTATCGTCGTCCTGATACACTATCTATCGCTATCCCTGTCTGTGGTACTGTTCAACCATACTATCTATCCACATGTAAGATTTCCAATGGTCATGTCTGTTGGACTACTCAAACCCGCTATCTGCGCGTACTCTTTCGTATTTCTCTCCTGACTATTGTACTACCCTATTACCTGATCAACCAGGCTGTGACTCATACGTCAGGCTGCTCGCAGCCGCGTCCAACAGCCTGGTTGACCAGTCCAGCAACGAGGAGGCCTGGTCGAGGACCGTGCCGCGGGGGACGCTAAGCCCCGGAATCATCATACGCAAGATACCCAGTGTTATTAAGGTGGGGTATACAGTGTATCCTGCTATAACCTGTTTTGCGGCTTCGACGTGACCAAAAGCTCCCCCTCCACAACGGCTCCGACAAACCGGTGGTTATAGTGTCCTCAATGACCGAGGGCAGCCAGTTGCCCTTGATAAGGATCACTTCTTGTGGCGGCCTGACGGCGTTGAAATCTCCTAAATGGCCGCCCCGTTAGTTCAGTAGCGAGTCTGAACACACCTTGTCTTCCAGTCCTTGTTGAAGATTTCCTTGATCTGCAGACTATTCCTGTTTCAACCCCCCCCCCCCGCAACCTGTCTACTAACCCCCCTATCTACTCACTAGTATCTACCAGCCTCTTCGAACCTTCTTACCCGTGCCCGGATTCATCAGGGGTTTATGCAAGCACTTACGAAATCTGTACATCTTTCAACAATGGTGGCTTTGTTTACACTTATTAAACAACTTATGAGCAGCGAAGTACTACGAGGCTGTACGCAACGACAATAACCTTTGAGTGGGAAGTTTGACGCTTGTAAACTGTTTCAAAGTGGTCGCGTAAATGCTTCATGAACACTTTTATCCGGTCATACAATCCTCTGTTGGTTCTTGTGGGTACCCTCATCATCCCCCCCCCGAGTCGTCATGAGTGCTGAAGGTCATGGTTGATCTGATGAGCATCTGATGGGCCTCAGAGATGCTCCAGATGTGAGTTTAGTTGGTTAGGTCCATATAAGGTCTGATGCCTTGGTCTCTAGGGCCCGAAACTTGCACCGGATTGAATAGTTATGACGTGGAGAGGCTTGGCCGCCGCTTGAACGAGCACAGCCTCAGGACAGATTGCATGGGGGGGGGGGGGAAGGGGAGGGGGGAAGGATAAGGATTTGGGATGGGTTGGGGGGAAAAAATGGTACCCAACCATTTGGGCGGTCGGGGATTGAACGCCGATCCGGCATGAAGCAAGACCGTCGCTCTACCGTCCAGTCCAATTGGTTGGGGGACAAGTTGCAAGTGAAGATAGACAGCCGTGAGGTAGATAGAGCCTTTCTGGGTTGCTAAATGACAGCAGGAAGTGATGCTGTCATCCTGATTTCAAAAAGTACTTTTGCGGGACAAATTATATATTTTTTTGTTATGGAGAAGGAACAACGTTCTTGCTTCATAAATTGTTGTATAGTAACTCTTTTTTGCAGGTCGGCGTTCGATCCCCGTTGGTTCAAGTTGCTGGGAACAGTTCCTTTACTCCGATCTTCTGCCCCAGCTCCTTGTCCTCATATCCCAGCTTCTTGGCCTCATATCCCAGCTGGGGGGGGGGGACCTACACCACCCCTGACCCTGGCTGGGGTGTGGACCTACGCCACACCTGACCCTGGCGTGGACCTACACCACCCCTGACCCTGGCTGTGGTGTGGACCTACACCACCCCTGACCCTGGCTGGGGTGTGGACCTACACCACCCCTGACTCTGGCTGGGGTGTGGACCTACGCCACACCTGACCCTGGCGTGGACCTACACCACCCCTGACTCTGGCTGGGGTGTGGACCTACGCCACACCTGACCCTGGCGTGGACCTACACCACCCCTGACCCTGGCTGGGGGGACCTACACCACCCCTGACCCTGGCTGGGGCGTGGACCTACACCACCCCTGACCCTGGCTGGGGTGTGGACCTACACCACCCCTGACCCTGGCTGTGGGTGGACCTACACCACCCCTGACCCTGGCTGTGGGAGGACCTACGCCACCCCTGACCCTGGCGTGGACCTACACCACCCCTGACCCTGGCTGGGGCGTGGACCTACACCACCCCTGACCCTGGCTGGGGTGTGGACCTACGCCACCCCTAACCCTGGCTGGGACCTACACCACCCCTGACCCTGGCTGTGGGAGGACCTACACCACCCCTGACCCTGGCTGGGGTGTGGACCTACACCACCCCTGACCCTGGCTGGGGGGACCTACACCACCCCTGACCCTGGCTGTGGGAGGACCTACGCCACCCCTAACCCTGGCTGGGGTGTGGACCTACACCACCCCTGACCCTGGCTGGGGGAGGACCTATGCCACCCCTGACCCTGGCTGGGGTGTGGACCTACACCACCCCTGACCCTGGCTGGGGCGTGGACCTACACCACCCCTGACCCTGGCTGGGGGAGGACCTATGCCACCCCTGACCCTGGCTGGGGGGACCTACACCACCCCTGACCCTGGCTGTGGGAGGACCTACACCACCCCTGACCCTGGCTGGGGGGACCTACACCACCCCTGACCCTGGCTGTGGGAGGACCTACACCACCCCTGACCCTGGCTGTGGGTGGACCTACGCCACACCTGACCCTGGCGTGGACCTACACCACCCCTGACCCTGGCTGTGGGAGGACCTACACCACCCCTGACCCTGGCTGGGGTGTGGACCTACACCACCCCTGACCCTGGCTGTGGGTGGACCTACACCACCCCTGACCCTGGCTGTGGGTGGACCTACACCACCCCTGACCCTGGCTGTGGGAGGACCTACGCCACCCCTGAGCATCAAATTAACCATCCGCTTGAACACATTCCAGGTATCCGCCCTTGAAAATAACGCGACAATCCACAGAAAAACTTGCACAGTTGCAAACAGCAAGAACTTGTTGAGGCTTTGGGCCAATGTCAAGGTGCTTACTCTACCCTCTTTGTCTCCTATTTGTATCTCATTTCTGCTTCTATTTATCTCATAAACAACGCAATTGATACGACCTCTATTTCCTCCCCTTGTGTATTGTTCTATTTCTCATTTGGAATAATGGGGGGTTTTTTGCCTTTGTATATTGCGTCAGATTAACACAATATAATACAGATTCAAAGTTTGGATTTGCTAGTTCTTTAAGTGTGGTTTAATGTGCAACCTTTGCATGCAAGTTCTCCTAATGACCAATGAACAAGCAAGTTCAATGGTTATGTCGTTCCCTCGATTTACCACTCTGTAAAAAAAAAATGCATCTGTTTCGTCCTCATATCCAAACTCATTGGTCCTCATAATGCGATTCATTGTCCTCATTTCCCAGTTCCCAGCATGTCCCAGCATGTGCCAGCATGTGCCAGCATGTGCCAGCATGTGCCAGCATGTCCCAGCATGTCCCAGCATGTCCCAGCATTTCCCAGTTCCCAGCATGTCCCAGCATTTCCCAGTTCCCAGCATTTCCCAGTTCCCAGCATGTCCCAGCATGTCCCAGCATGTCCCAGCATGTGCCTCATATGTGCTACCCAGTCATCCTAGCATAGAGTTTTCTCCTCGTCAATTTCCTTCAAAATCAAAGCCAGATTTTGATGTCCTCAGAGAGGTCCTCATAAATAATGAAATCAGAGACATATGAGGCCTCTCAAAATTGTATTTTCATACAAAATACAGTTTTGTATGCAAATTAAGCATACAAAATTTTATATCCATACAAAATACTGTTTTGAATGCACATTCAAAAATCCTCAAAAACTCAATTGAAACTTATATACGACCTCTTTGAGTATTTTAATTTAGTTGTTAAGAATTAAGACATTAAGCCCGTGTTAGCAGTCAACACAGTATAGTCACTGACGAACAAAAGTAAGCTAGATAAAAGTAAGCCCCATAAAAGTAAGCCCCCATAAAAGTAAACCCTTTGTAGCTTACTTTTGTGAGCTCAGTTGAGTTCCTTGTTAACACAAGTGATGAGAAATAAAAAATGAGCCTCACGAAATATGATCACATTTCTCAGGGAATAATTAAGCTCCCAGGAACAAAATTGAGTTCCTAAGAATAGCACCAAGACTCTAAAAGGCAAAAACGAGCCCTTTAAGCCGCTGAAAAGATCCCAAGAGAACAAAACAGAACCCCAGAGAACAAAACAGAGCCCTAGTGAACAAAACAGAGCCCCAGAGAACAAAACAGAGCCCCAGAGAACACAACAGAGCCCAGAGAACAAAACAGAGCCCCAGAGAACAAAACAGAGCCCCAGAGAACAAAACAGAGCCCCAGAGAACAAAACAGAGCCCCAGAGAACAAAACAGAGCCTCAGAGAACAAAAAAGAGCCATAGTGAACAAAACGGAGCCCCAGAGAACAAAACAGAGCCCCAGAGAACAAAACAGATCCCCAGAGAACAAAACAGAGCCCCAGAGAACAAAACAGAGCCCTCAGAGAACAAAACAGAGCCCCAGAGAACAAAACGGAGCCCCAGAGAACAACAGAGCCCCAGAAAACAAAACGGAGCCCCAGAGAACAAAACAGAGCCCCAAAGAACAAAACAGAACCCCAAAGAACAAAACAGAGCCCCAGAGAACAAAACAGAACCCCCAGAGAACAAAACAGAGCCCCAGAGAACAAAACAGAGCCCCAGAGAACAAAACAGAGCCCCAGAGAACAAAACAGATCCCTTAGAGAACAAAACAGAGCCCCAGAGAACAAAACAGAGCTCCAGAGAACAAAACAGAGCCCCAGAGAACAAAACAAAGCCCCAGAGAACAAAACAGAGCTCCAGAGAACAAAACAGAGCCCCAGAGAACAAAACGAAGCCCCAGAGAACAAAACAGAGCCCCAGAGAACAAAACAGAGCCCCAGAGAACAAAACAAAGCCCCAGAGAACAAAACAGAGCCCCCAGAGAACAAACCAGAGCCCCCAGAGAACAAAACAGAGCCCTAGAGAACAAAACAGAGCCCTAGAGAACAAAACAGAGCCCTCAGAGAACAAAACAGAGCCCCAGAGAACAAAACAAAGCCCCCAGAGAACAAAACAGAGCCCCCAGAGAACAAAACAGAGCTCCAGAGAACAAAACAGAGCCCCAGAGAACAAAGCAGAGCCCTCAGAGAACAAAACATAGCCCTCAGAGAACAAAACAGAGCCCCAGAGAACAAAACAGAGCCCCCAGTGAACGAAACAGAGCTCCCAGAAAACAAAACAGAGCCCCCAGTGAACAAAACAGAGCCCCAGAGAACAAAACAGAGCCCCCAGAGAACAAAACAGAGCCCCCAGAGAACAAAACAGAGCCCCAGAGAACAAAACAGAGCCCCCAGAGAACAAAACAGAGCCCCAGAGAACAGAGAACACACCTTATTCACGTGCGGGAAGTCCCCGACGTAGTTATCTGTTATATCAAGGTCGTTTAGTCGAGGGAAGCCCCTTCAAGAATGTCAAGGATGAGGAGGCAAGAACAGATGAGGGGGGTGGACTAGTAGAGCTGGTAGATAGGACTGGTAGAGCGGAAGAGCTGGTAGATAGAGGAGGACTGGTAGATAGATAGGGTGGTTTGTGGAGACCAATGTTTACACTTATTACACATCACAAAGAACAAACACAACACAAAGAACAAACACAGGACGAAGAACAGGTGGAGAACAAACAATAACAAACGAAACCCCAGCAAGAACACCTATTCAAACCCCCTTAATAGCAAAACAACAACAGCTGACGAACAACAACATCGTTAGCCCTCACCACCAAACAACTTGTAACAAAGCAAGGACAAACAATGCCTCAACAAAGACAGTATTTGTGACAATGACACAGGGGTCAAGAGGAAGGGGGAGGGGGGGGGGGCTCCCCCCCCCCCCCACGGCGGAAGAGGAAGTGGGTAAAACAAAAAAAAAATTGTATATACAGAGACAAGATCTGATCTCTGTTGCTTTGTTTGTTTGTCTCTGTGTGTCTCTCTCTCTCTGTGTCTGTGTCTCTGTCTGTCTCTCTTTCTGTCTCTGTGTCTGTCTCTATCTGTGTCTCTGTCTCTGTCTCTCTCTCTCTCTCTGTCTCTGTCTCTGTCTCTCTCTCTCTCTGTCTCTCTCTCTCTCTGTCTCTCTCTCTGTCTCTGTCTCTGTCTCTGTCTCTGTCTCTCGCTCTCTCTGTCTCTGTCTCTCTCTCTGTCTCTCTCTCTCTCTGTCTCTCTCTCTCTTTTCTCTCTCTCTCTCTCTCTTTCTCTCTCTGTCTGTCTCTCTCTCTCTCTCTCTTTCTCTCTCTCCCTCTCTCTCTCTCTCTCTCTCTCTCTCTCTCTCTCTCTCTCTCTCTCTCTCTCTCTCTCTCTCTCTCTCTCTCTTCTCTCTCTCTCTCTCTCTTTCTCTCTCTGTCTGTCTCTCTCTCTCTCTCTCTTTCTCTCTCTCTCTCTCTCTCTCTCATTCTACCGCTAATTACTTACGGTAAACTGCGTCAGCTATGTGCTCTATATGTAGCACATTTACATATTGGGTTATATGTGTTTATGTGTTTCAAGCGAGTGAGAAACACTTGTGTTGGCGTGGCTTTAACCTTGGCCCCCCCCGCCCCCCCCCTTAAGACATTTCTCAGCGGCCAGTGTTCGTGATCTATCTCACCACCTCTCTCACTCACAGCTCTCACAGCTACCTGGCTCCCATCCGTTTGATACTCCGCCGAATTCACTATTATTTTGAATGTTTTTTTTTTTTTGAGTGCAGTAATTCTGACGAGCACACGAGCACCTAAGCCAGGCTAGAAAGCCAGGCAACACCTCAGTAAGATGCTTATCTTAACATATTAAGAAGGTTAGGTAAGGTCGGTGTTTTCTATGAAGCTTTTCAAGGTAAACTAAAATATTCACAATAAATTAGTATGTCACATATGTACGTATTTAATAAGTCAATATTGACTATACGAAAGTGCGAGAACGGGTTACACCTTGTGCTCTCCTGGCTTAGTGTTCCAATACTCAACACCCTTCACCCTTTTCCGGAAAGCAATGTTACCTACTCAACCTTTTCTTATTTCACCCTATTCCTAGCTGGCTTATCTTACTTACTACCCCTTTCATCAACCCCTTTTCCTGATTCGAGTCACCCTATTCCTGATTTACATCCTTCTTAACTGCCTACCCATTTACCCTCCCTTCACACATGGGAAGGGGGTGGAATGAGGTATAGACGGAAGGGGGTGAGGCACAGAAAAGGGGGTCCGTATCAAAGAGGGAAGATGTAGATGTGGGAGAGGAAAAAGGGGGTGTGGGTATAGGTAAAAGATAATGGGGTAGGGGAAGAAAGATAGGGTGGATGGTAGGATTAAACTAATCGCAAATATGTAAACAAAAAACAGCTGTTCACTTCTTTAATCTGTTTTTTAGAGGCTGGGAAAGGCGCGCGCCAAATCTAAACGAGACAAAAAAACGCGCCAAATCTAAACGAGACAAAAAAACGCGCCAAATCTAAACTAGACAAAAAAACGCGCCAAATCTAGATGAGACATAAAAAAACGCGCCAAATCTAGACGAGACATAAACGCGCCAAATCTAGATGAGACATAAAAAAACGCGCCAAATCTAGACGAGACATGAAAAAACGCGCCAAATCTAGACGAGACATAAACGCGCCAAATCTAGACGAGACATAAACGCGCCAAATCTAGACGAGACATAAAAAAATGCGCCAAATCTAGACGAGACATAAACGCGCCAAATCAAGACGAGACATAAACGCGCCAAATCTAGACGAGACATAAACGCGCCAAATCTAGACGAGACATAAAAAAACGCGCCAAATCAAGACGAGACATAAAAAACGCGCCAAATCTAGACGAGACATAAACGCGCCAAATCTAGACGAGACATAAACGCGCCAAATCTAGACGAGACATAAAAAAATGCGCCAAATCTAGACGAGACATAAAAAAACGCGCCAAATCTAGACGAGACATAAACGCGCCAAATCTAGACGAGACATAAACGCGCCAAATCTAGACGAGACATAAAAAACGCGCCAAATCTAGACGAGACATAAAAAACGCGCCAAATCTAGACGAGACATAAACGCGCCAAATCTAGACGAGACATAAAAAAACGCGCCAAATCAAGACGAGACATAAAAAAACGCGCCAAATCTAGACGAGACATAAAAAAACGCGCCAAATCTAGACGAGACATAAACGCGCCAAATCTAAACGAGACATAAAAAAACGCGCCAAATCTTGATGAGACATAAAAAACGCGCCAAATCTAGACGAGACATAAACGCGCCAAATCTAGACGAGACATAAAAAACGCGCCAAATCTAGACGAGACATAAACGCGCCAAATCTAGACGAGACATAAACGCGCCAAATCTAGACGAGACATAAAAAAATGCGCCAAATCTAGACGAGACATAAAAAAACGCGCCAAATCTAGACGAGACATAAACGCGCCAAATCTAGACGAGACATAAAAAAACGCGCCAAATCAAGACGAGAAATAGAAAAAATCTCTAAATACAAATAAACGCGCCTCACCATAGAGGATAGTCAAATATTCAGAGAAAACCTCATATATATTGAAAAAAGTCCCCATGGATATTCAGAGAGATATCCATGTATACACAGATAAGTTCCTTTGAATATATCATGTATATTTTTCAGATAAATCCCCATGTATAGTCAGATAAATCTCCATGTATATTCAGATAAATCCCCATGTATATTCAGATAACTCCCCCATACATATTCGTATAAATCCCAATTTATAATCAGATAAATTCCCATGAATATTCAGATAAATCCCCATGTATATTCAGATAAATCCCCCCCATACATATTCGTATAAATCCCAATTTACTGTCGAATAAATCGCCCCTCTATATATTCACAGAGATCTCACCTGTATAAATTAGAATAGATTACCTCTTACAATCACCTTGAGCTCCTATTCTTTGTCATTTGAAAACCAACTTTGCATAAATTTACGGAGTGGAAGGGGGGGGGGTCTTGCACTCCGAAAATTTATGCAAAGTTGGTTTTAAAATGACAAAGAATGATGCAAAAAGAAAATCTGTATCAGTTGTTCGTTGAGTCAAATTTTCACGGGTGAATTAAGCTGGAAGTTCAGCTCTGTTACTTGAGAAAGGTATATTGAGAATGAGTCATGATAAGCTGAGCATGAATCAAGTGGGGTCTGAGCATGAATCAAGTGGGGTCTGAGCATGAATCACCAAAAACTGTGCACGAATCACCAAAAACTGTGCACGAATCACCATAAACTGTGCATGAATCACCATAAACTGTGCATGAATCACCATAAACTGTGCACGAATCACCATAAACTGTGCACGAATCACCATAAACTGTGCATGAATCACCATAAACTGTGCATGAATCACCATAAACTGTGCACGAATCACCATAGACTATGCACGAATCACCATAGACTATGCACGAATCACCATAGACTATGCACGAATCACCATAGACTATGCACGAATCACCATAGACTATGCACGAATCACCATAGACTATGCATGAATCACCATAGAATATGCACGAATCACCATAGACTATGCACGAATCACCATAGACTATGCACGAATCACCATAGACTATGCACGAATCACCATAGACTATGCACGAATCACCATAGACTATGCACGAATCACCATAGACTATGCACGAATCACCATAGACTATGCACGAATCACCATAGACTATGCACGAATCACCATAGACTATGCACGAATCACCATAGACTGTGCACGAATCACCATAGACTATGCACGAATCACCATAGACTATGCACGAATCACCATAAACTGTGCACGAATCACCATAAACTGTGCACGAATCACCATAAACTGTGCACGAATCACCATAGACTGAAAAAAAAGTATCCCAAAACATAAAAGTAATCATAGACCTTATAATCAATGATTAAACAATTCTAATCCTCTTGAGTAATCAATTTAATCAACAAAGACCTACCTGCATTACTCCCATTAATCAAAATTGCATAATAAAAAAGTATATTAAACATATCATAGAGATCTTAATAATAATAATAATAAAGAAGCCCAAAAAATTACAATTTTTTTTAAATTTTTGATTATTTTAAAAACATTTTATAAGTATATTGGAACATTCAGCTTCTGGAAACTCGAAACTCAATTTTCGAGCAAAAAATCTAGATTTTCCAACTATACAAATATATAAAAATCCTTCTTATATATGATAATATAACCACAGTCGGACATTATATATGATACGTATAGTTACAACTCCACATCAGGTTGGATGAGTTATATATATATATATATATCTATATATATATATATATATATATATATATATACCCGGATCTTGGCGTGAATTTTGGCGCCCTCAGCGGGGCGTCACGACCATATATGCAGTGTCCCTACTAACCGATGGCAAGGGATTGGTCGCCTTATAAACACTACACTTCTATAATACTTTATTATGCGGCTAACACTGTACCGTCTCTTTCGTATATATCTACCAACTATTAGTACAAATAATAATTATAGAAAATGTATATTTTTGGATTTTCTCAATAATTTCAAAATCAAATTTAAATGATATTATTTAAATAATAATATGAGAGAGAGAGAGAGAGAGAGAGAGAGAGAGAGAGAGAGAGAGATTTAAAATAATATTATTTTAAATATCTAAAATAATATTATAATATTTAGATATTTAAATAATTATATTATTTAAATAATTATATCATTTAAATCATTTATTTTTTAAATAATTTTAATATGAAAATTAATATTTAAAAAATGTTAAAATATTTTTTTTTTGTAAATATTAAAATATTGTTTAAATTTAGAAAGAAATGATTCAATACATATAATATAAAAAGTAATATTATATGAATTATTATAATTAGTATGGATATATGGGGTAATTACCTATGGTAATATGGTAATGGTATGGTATACATTTGCGGGATATAGACCTATGGGACATATAGGCCTGGAGATATAGATATAGGCAATGCCTTGTATACATAGTCCTATAGCCATCACCCTGAGCTATATACTATATTTTATATCCCAGCATACAGTCCTATATACAGGCAGTCTTATATACTTTGGTACAGAAGCAGAGAAATACGAGACATATCTATCATATATATATAATATATGATATAAATTACGATAGATTGGGGAATGAATCCAAATAGACTATTACACCAAAGCTTTCTTTTCCAAGCTTTTTTTAAAGGCGTGCAAGAGAGCTTAACAGCTTGGTGGATCAGATGAAATAGGTCCTCAGGCAACCGAAGCCTAATAGCAGTTACGTGTTCAATTTTCACACCTGTTTGGTGTTTATGTGACAATTAGCGTTCAATGAAGCGTTAAAGGTATATTGCGTTTATTTAGGCTTGCTTTCAGGTTAATTTTGTCTTAATTAAATGGTAATTTTTAATACTTTCTTGAGAATTTAATTTTTTTACTGTTGCTGCTTCGCTCTCTATCTCTTCATTTCTCTTGCTTTCTGGCTTTCTATCTCTTTCTCTCTCACTTTCTCGTTTTCTCTCACTCACTTCCTCTCTCTCTCTCTCTCTCTCTCTCTCTCTCTCTCTCTCTCTCTCTCTCTCTCTCTCTCTCTCTCTCTCTCTCTCTCTCTCTCTCTCTCTCTCTCTCTCTCTCTCTCTCTCTCTCTTTCTTCTCTCTCTCTCTCTCTCTCTCTCTCTCTCTCTCTCTCTTTTCTCGCTTTCTATCTCTGTCTCTCACTTTCTCGCTTTCTCTCTCGTTTCCTCTCGCTTTCTCTCACTCACTTTCTCTCTCTCGTTTTCTCTCTTGTTCTCTCTCGCTTTCTCCCTCTCTCTCTCTCTCTCTCTCTCTCTCTCTCTCTCTCTCTCTCACTTTCTAAGCACCTCGTCTGAATGCCCAATCTCATGTTGCTGCAAATGCATTTTATATATATTGATAACATGATCCGCCTATATTATATATTTCATATATTTGACTCCTGGCCCCAATCTTAGAGGCCCAATACATTAACCTCCACCACCACTCGGTTTCCTGATTGCCCGCATCACTGATTGGCCTCCTGATTGGTCCCTGTACAATCTCCTAGTCTCTGATCTCCCTCATGCTACAGAACCAAGGTTGAATCACCTCATAACTGCTGATAACTGGTTGTGAGGGGGGAAATCAGTTGCAGCCATTAAGAGGATTCGAACCCTTGTACCATCCAGTCGCTATTCCAGCCTATTTATCCAGTACTCATAATTCTACACTTTTCGACCTATTTTGGGCCTATTTGGGGCCTGAAAACCCTATTTTGGGGCGACAAGATGGTCCTCATATCCCAGTTTCTGACCCCCCTCATGCTCCTGGTCCTGATATCTCGGCTTTTAGTTTATCTCATATCCCCTTCCAAGTACAATATAGTCATACTGCCCAAACGCTTTCGCCTCATAAATTACCTAACCTTGCAAACGACCAAACCACATATCAGAAGACGAAACAAACGACGAGGATTGATACAGTGGTCCAAGATGGACCGAAACGTCGTGGTCTCTCCGTCTTGTAATGGGTGGTTCAGTCATTATATCTTCAGCCCCGTTATTGTGACTCATCATCTCCTTGTAATACCCTTAACATATAAAAAAAGCCTCGTTAACGTCAATACGTCGTTATAGACGTAAAATAAAACGTTTGTTTGGATAGTGGGAGGATGATTTCCTTGAGCAGGGTTCGAAGCCTGGACTACATCTCCTCGGATGCTGAGACGAGCAAGAAGCCAAAGATGCCAAGGCTCAAAGAATCAGGAGCCAGATTCACGAAGCAGTTACGCAAGCACTTACGAACGTGTGCACTTATGAACAAAGATTGGGGAAAGATCTTTCCCCCAATCTTTGGTTACATTAATTAAACAGTTTACAAGCATGAAAACTTGCCAATCAACTGTTGTTATTGTTATAAACAGCCTCCTGGTGCTTCGGAGCTCATTAAATTCTTAATAATTGTAAACAAAGCCGCCAAAGATTTAGAAAAGATGTACAGGTTCGTGTTTGCGTAACTGCTTCGTGAATCTGGCTCCAAGATTATCTGCATCACCTCGTCTCATGAACTTCAAACGAACCGAAGAGTGATTAACCTTGGGCAATTGTTTCACCTTAGAGGCTGAATTGGTCGTTAGCTGAGAGCAGAGAGAGAGAGGAATTACATGCTGTATTTGGGTTTCATTGTACCCTCTGCTGTATTCCACCTCTCATTGTATGTCTCTCATTGTATGAGGCCTATCAACCTCTGGAGGGTTATTAAGGCCTATCAACCTCTGGAGGGTTATTAAGGCCTATCAGCCTCTGGAGGGTTATTAAGGCCTATCAACCTCTAGAGGGTTATTAAGGCCTATCAACCTCTGGAGGGTTATTAAGGCCTATCAACCTCTGGAGGGTTAATAAGGCCTATCAACCTCTGGAGGGTTATTAAGGCCTATCAACCTCTGGAGAGTTATTAAGGCCTATCAATCTCTGGAGGGTTATTAAGGCCTATCAACCTCTGGAGAGTTATTAAGACCTATCAACCTCTGGAGGGTTATTAAGGCTTATCAACCTCTGGAGGGTTATTAAGGTCATCAAATCACTTTACTAACCAGCAAGTGTATTTTAAGTATACTGCGGACTTAAAGTTACTTAAAGTTACAGCATGTTAGAACGACGTAGATTACAAACCGAGTATTATACATGCTTCCATCGTGGTTACAGTATAGGAAAATTCGATTCGAAAATTTATAATGCACATATTTCATGATTATTGAGGGGAAGCCTTATCGCGACCGTTTATGGTCTTTTTGAATTCAAATATTTCGAAGTAACCGTTACTTGAGACGGTTCAGATGCCGACCCTGGGTATATATAACGACTGGGGGTACAGCAAAGGGATACAGTGAGGACTGTAGCACAGTATAAAGGTACAATGAGGGTTAAGGTACATGACAGAGCTACATTGTGGGCAGAATTACAGTTATATGGAAGGAACCACGTTCAAAATACCCGCCGGCGGGAGCGCTAGCCCGTGATTGGCGGAGGACGGCGCATGCGCAGGCTGACGTAGGGAGCGCGCCGCCCCGGGGCCAGGCAGAGGACACCCGCATGGCGCCAAAACCGACCCCCGTGTCAATCCACCCGATTGATTTCGGGCAAATATGACCGATTGACAGGTACGTCGGGACCTCGCCAGGCACCGATCTACCTCCGATGCCTCGAAGACCTTCTACCGCTACGTCAGGAGACTACAGTCGCAAGGTGAGCCTCTTAATTCCATACACATTGTAGCCTCGTGAAGGAACGCTGCCATAGCTGGTGAAGGAGTCCTCTATAATGATGACAGGTACAGCAGAGAGGTACAGTGAGGTACAGCAGAGGTACAGTAAGGACCGGGGGTACAGCAGAGGTACAGTGAGGTACAGCAGAGGTACAGTAAGGACCGGGGGTACAGCAGAGGTACAGTGAGGTACAGCAGAGGTACAGTAAGGCCCGGGGTACAGCAGAGGTGTACAGTGAGGTACAGCAGAGGTACAGTAAGGACCGGGGGTACAGCAGAGAGGTTCAGCAGAGGTACAGTAAGGACCGAGGGTACAGCAGAGAGGTACAGTAAGGACCGGGGGTACAGCAGAGAGGTTCAGCAGAGGTACAGTAAGGACCGGGGTACAGCAGAGAAGTACAATGAGGTACAGCAGAGGTACAGTAAGGACCGGGGGTACAGCAGAGAGGTACAGTGAGGTACAGCAGAGGTACAGTAAGGACCGGGGTACAGCAGAGGTACAGTAAGGACCGGGGGTACAGCAGAGAGGTACAGTGAGGTACAGTAAGGACCTGGGGTACAGCAGAGAGGTACAGTGAGGTACAGCAGAGGTACAGTAAGGACCGGGGTACAGCAGAGGTACAGTAAGGACCGGGGGTACAGCAGAGAGGTACAGTGAGGTACAGTAAGGACCGGGGTACAACAGAGAGGTACAGTGAGGTAAAGTAAGGACCGGGGTACAGTAGAGAGGTACAGTGAGGTACAGAAGAGGTACAGTAAGGACCGGGGGTACAGCAGAGGTACAGTGAGGACCGGGGTACAACAGAGAGGTACAGTGAGGTACAGCAGAGGTACAGTAAGGACCGGGGGTACAGCAGAGAGGTACAGTGAGGTACAGTAAGGACCGGGGGTACAGCAGAGGTACAGGGATGGCTATGGTTGAGTAGGGAAGGTGGGTGAAGACTCAATCTGAGAGTTGAACACGCGGGTACGGGGGTTGAACACGCGGGTACAACAGTTGAACACGCGGGTACAACAGTTGAACACGCGGGTACAGGAGTTGAACACGCGGGTACAACAGTTGAACACGCGGGTACAGGAGTTGAACACGCGGGTACAACAGTTGAACACGCGGGGACAGGAGTTGAACACGCGGGTACAACAGTTGAACACGCGGGTACAGGAGTTGAACACGCGGGTACAACAGTTGAACATGCGGGTACAGGAGTTGAACACGCGGGTACAACAGGTGAACACGCGGATACAACAGTTGAACACGCGGATACAGGAGTTGAACACGCGGGGACAGGAGTTGAACACGCGGGTACAGGAGTTGAACACGCGGGTACAACAGTTGAACACGCGGGTACAGGAGTTGAACACGCGGGTACAACAGTTGAACACGCGGGTACAGGAGTTGAACACGCGGGTACAGGAGTTGAACACACGGGTACAACAGTTGAACACGCGGGTACAGGAGTTGAACACGCGGGTACAACAGTTGAACACGCGGGTACAGGAGTTGAACACGCGGGTACAACAGTTGAACACGCGGGTACAACAGTTGAACACGCGGGTACAACAGTTGAACACGCGGGTACAGGAGTTGAACACGCGGGTACAACAGTTGAACACGAGGATACAGGAGTTGAACACGCGGATACAGAAGTTGAACACGCGGATACAACAGTTGAACACGCGGATACAACAGTTGAACACGCGGGTACAGGAGTTGAACACGCGGGTACAACAGTTAAACACGCGGGTACAGGAGTTGAACACGTGGGTACAACAGTTGAACACGCTGGTACAACAGTTGAACACGCGGGTACAGGAGTTGAACACGCGGGTACAGGAGTTGAACACGCGGGTACAACAGTTGAACACGTGGGTACAAGAGTTGAACACGCGGGTACAACAGTTGAACACGCGGGTACAACAGTTGAACACGCGGATACAAAATTTGAACACGCGGGTACAGGAGTTGAACACGCGGGTACAACAGTTGAACACGCGGATACAACAGTTGAACACGCGGGTACAGGAGTTGAACACGCGGGTACAACAGTTGAACACGCGGGTACAACAGTTGAACACGCGGGTACAACAGTTGAACACGCGGGTACAACAGTTGAACACGCGGGTACAGGAGTTGAACACGCGGGTACAAAATTTGAACACGCGGGTACAGGAGTTGAACACGCGGGTACAACAGTTGAAACACGCGGGTACAACAGTTGAACACGCGGGTACAACAGTTGAACACGCGGGTACAACAGTTGAACACGCGGGTACAACAGTTGAACACGCGGATACAGGAGTTAATTTCAGCGCTGTAATTGAGCACCAGAGGAGTAGGAGAATGCTCAATGAGTCCTTAACTATGGTACAGCCGTTCTGTAACGACTCATGTATCTTGAATACAGAAATTTGAATCGTTACCCCCTCTAATTGCTCAAAATTTCAAACTTCTAAATCAATAAACGGATATCGTCAGGTGATATCTTAAAAGTTATATTGACTGTAGACTATCAAGATAGCCAATTGTTTAATGATAACAATAGGTCTTACTAACGACTAATAGCGAACTATCGTTAACAGTCAGTTGTTTAACAACAAACAACCCGTTCTCTAACCAAAATGCGTCGGATTTTGTACGTATCCGACCAATACGTTCACATTGCGACGTATTAGTACAAATTAAGGCGCTGTAAATTTGACGTTCTTCAATATTTGGTCTTTCTGGGTTAGGTGGGTTGCTTGGGTTAGTGTGTTTCTGGCTAGGGGGGAAACAGTTGCATTTGTTACGTTTCTGGCTAGGCAAAAATATGATGTACACAACCCCTTACGAAACCTGTACATCTTTCCTCACTCATGGCGGCTGTTTACATATATTAAACGGGTTATGAGCCTCGAAGCACTATATGAGGTTGTTTATAACAGTAACAACCTCGGGTTGTGGAGTTTACAACCTGGTAAACTGATTAATATATGTAAACAAAGTCCGCCATGATTGTTGAAAGATGTAGAGGTTTCGTCAGTGGTTGTGTAACTTCTTGATGAATACCGGACCAGGAGGCATAGAGAAAATATAATAAAGTGAGGAACAATGAGTATATTGTATCAACCCCATGTATACTATATGAATGTATACATACAGCATGTATACTATATGAACCCCAACTCCCCCTATACATAAGACGGACATAACTACCCAACCACTCAGAGTGTTCAAGAGAGAACATGACCACCACTGAACAAACCTCATGAACCAGATGAACAAATCCACAAAGGCCGTGACGAGGATTCGAACCTACGTCCGAGAGCATCCCTGGTTTGATCAACCAGGATCAACCAGATGAACACATCCACAAGGGCCGTGACGAGGATTCGAACCTACGTCCGAGAGCATCCCTGGTCTGATCAACCAGGATCAGCCAGATGAACACATCCACAAGGGCCGTGACGAGGATTCGAACCTACGTCCGAGAGCATCCCTGGTCTGATCAACCAGGATCAACCAGATGAACAAATCCACAAGGGCCGTGACGAGGATTCGAACCTACGTCCGAGAGCATCCCTGGTCTGATCAA